>JASDQU010244395.1:9041-48532 GCA_032191745.1 Picea mariana
TAATTAATTAATTAACCTTTTTACCTCTGAAAATCTCCTTATCTCTCCTTGTGGCTTCCCTGGCCACTGAAAGTCACTTCTAGCCATCCCATCCTGTAGTGTTGCTCCTCCCGATTCCAATGAGCTATTACACTGAGAGGTTCCTCCAAGTAATGTGCCCCAAATGCCCTCTTCATTGATTTTAATTAACTTATAGCTCAAAATAGTCAAAATCATGGAAATCGTCGAAATGGAACGAAACCAAAGCCAACCTGTGCGGAATGGCTCATAATGATGGAATATGATGATAAATGCCAACTGGACCCCACAATGCCTCTCAAATACCCCTGTACTCGCTATAACATCCATCTGGCTACTCTGGTCATCATAAGTCTCTGCCCTATGATGATGTCCCAAAGTGGGGACATTACACATATTCTTTGGTACATGAATGTATATGGTCATGTACATAGTATTTTTCATGTCTCATATAATTTGTTTCCTTCTGCAACCTTCACTATAGCTTCCTCGGGGTTATCACCTGTGACCTAAAACAAGGTCAACAAAACAGTAAGAAAGAATAATAATCTAATAGTAAATAAAACAATAGCATGAATAATCATCACAGTGGCTCCTTTAGGGCTATCACTTGTGATCTGTCTGTAACAAAGATCAAAATTAAGAGATACAATATGAAATGAGATCAACACTCTTATAGTGTTGTGATTAAACATTCCTCCAAGGTAACCTGGAACCAACACAAGAAGTTTCTCCTAGAGGAGATGTTAGTTGTATCTGGTAAATGATTACATTAAGCATTTATCTCAATATTCGCATATGCTACCAAGTATAATACTTTTCAAAGACTTCTACCTCAACTATAGTGTTTACTTGTAAAGGGGTAGTTAATAACTTGTCATGTGCAAATTTGAATCTTATCAACTTAATCAATCAAACCTGGAACCTGGAGTTTTGTACTCAAGAATGAGTGTGTTTCTTTTCTTTCAAGTCTTATTCACTCAAGATGACAAGTGCTTTCTTCAACTTGTCTTTTGTACTAAGACAATATGTTATCTTGACAGAAATCTAAGTTAGAGAATAAGCTCTATAAACTCAACTTTAATCAACCTTGATAATTTTGACCAATGGTTATTATGATTTTAACAACCACCTAGATGTTCATAAGGTCAAAATAATGTCATAACAAATAGATGCATATCAAGATAGTCAAAATTGGGGTGCATTAGTCTTCTAAGTATGTTAGATCTGAGATCCTTATGGATCTATGATAGGAGATCCTTTCTCTTGCAAGTACCCCTTAGAATAATATAGTTGAAACATATGTAAGTACATACCCCTGATAGTATCATCGGGTGGTGGTACCATCGAGTAGCAACGGTGATAGGTAACAAACCTTCAAAACTCCAGAGGTGTTTCAACTTTAAGGTTGGTCAACATTTTACAAAATCTTTCACTGCAATTGGAACTGCGGTTGTAACTGCAACTTATACTGCAACTAGTACTTTAACAGTAACTTAGGGTTTTATGAGAAAACCCTAATGTTTCAAACTTCAAATTTTTAAATTATGATCCAAGGGATAGATGCATTGGGCTGAGGCGAGGAAGTCAATGTAGTCAAATTTCTGAAAATCCAAATTTTACCCCTTGAAACTAAGCTTGCAGAAATTCAGACTAGTACTTCTGGTACTGGTTCTAATTTCCTGGTTTTTCTGGTTTTTTGGTATTCTGGTACTTCTAGTTTTCTGGGTTTTTGGTTTTCTGGTACTTCTGGTTTTTCTAGTTTTCGGGTACTTCTGGTTTTCTGGTACCAGTAAAAAAATAGGGTTTGACTTTCTAGAGGCTCTATCCACTGAAAAGGTGTGCTCAAGCTGCCAAAAGATTCACTAGGGTAGGGTGCACTTTTCTAAATGGTTTTAGGAAAAACATCCTCTCCAACAAAAGACCTAATTTTCTTTTATGGCAACAATGACATTTTTTTCTTATCCAATGAAAGGTGCTCTCTTCAGCTTAGCTCTGATTCCATGTTAAGTTTTGATATATTATTAGGTTTCTTTTCAATTTACTATATAACCATAGCATAGGTAGGATCACTTAGAGAAACACAATCACAAGATACACAACATTTATCCTGGGAAACCCTCATGGGAGAGAAAACCCAACAAAACTTCCTTAATATAGATAGCCAATACAATGCCAAGACGATAAACCAAAACACTAGAGAGTATTCAACACTGAGAAATTCACCTCTCTCTTCCTTCTTCTCCCAACTATAGCTCTCCAAACTTGTGCACTTGATGAGCGAATGAGTGAGTGTGATAATGAGGCATTGGCTTCCTTTATTTATACAAGTTGGTAGGCACTGGAAAGATGTCTCTTCACTGAGCAGGGCCGACTTTTCTTCTTAGTGGTTAAAACCACTTTAATTAGGCCTGGGGGACGACTTCTCAATTTGCATAATATATTTAAGGTTTGACCAATCCACAAAAGGGAATTTGGTCAATTACAATGCCCGACATGATCTATCCACAAAAGGGGATTGATCTAATTAATAATGACTCAATAATAAATAGAATACTCTTTGCATTTACAATATTTCAACATTTTGTTGGGATATCCTCAAAATGCAGATGGAAGCATTGGAATCTTAGCATGGTAAAAGAAGCACACCCCTTGTTGAGTCAAATTTAGGTATCAAACCTCACAATGAAACTAGGGTATCTGAGTTAAATGCCCAAGTATGTGTAAGAAATTGTGATTTCCATTTCCCCTCCAAGAAAAAACAATTAATATCTTCCAAATATTTCTTGAAGATATTAAAAAGCATAATCTTCGTCTTACTAAGGTTTACCAACATTCTTAAGATTAAAAAATCTAGTGATGGTGCACAATTTCTTCTAGAGCCCCTTTATTGAAGAGGCTAAGAGGACCATGTCATATGAAAACAATATTATTGCAATAATCTCATGGTGGAATATGAAATTGTATCTAAGTATTCACTCATATTTTTCTTTCCATTGCATTGGTGTAGATCATAAATAATGTACAATGATAGGGGGAAACCATGTTTGACACCAATAATACTCATGACAAAATCATAAAATACATACTATGCACAAAATCCTCCTAACAATTATACCATAAAAGTCTCATGGCAGCCACAATGATGATCTCACCAAGTTAAAATCCTTTTAGAGTACTACAAAACAACAAAACATTTTGGAAGACCATTTCTTCTCTTCTTCAATAATAGCTCTAAGCAATCTGAAATGGTCCACAGTCTAGTATTTATTTCTAAAACTTTCTTTCCCTTTTGCACCAAGTTTTTTACTTTCAAAGTGCTCTTAAAGACACATATTTCAAATAATGTCATAAAGCTTTCCCAATCAGGATGATCCTATAGTTGTTTGGATCAATGTGGTTCCCATATGTGAAAATGAAATGGACAACATGATGTGCCCATGAGGTGTGGAACTTATCCAAACTACCTCATTGAAGAGGTCAATAATGTGAGATGTCAAAGAATCATTACCATCCTTTAGGGATTTTCCTTGGAGGATACACTATCCACTACTCTAGTAAAACTCATAGCCTAGATAGCTCTCCTAATGGATCCTTGGGGAAAGGGTAGTAAGAGGAGAGAGGACGGAACAAAGTCAAGTAACTATGTTGGCAATTCATAGAGGGATGTACAAACATTCAAAATCCAAGAGAGGTAATCAACATCAGATGGGTGAGGGGTGTTTTTGGGAAGGAGTGTGTGCCCAAATGCTTCAAGGGTTGTGTGGAGAGCCAAGAAAAATTTTCTTCTCCTAAATGCAATAAATCTACTTAATGTTGAAGGATACAAGGATATTCCAATCGTGTAGATGGGGTGTGTTAAAACTAAAATTTTTACTTTTGCAAATGTTAGTGTTAAGGACCAAGCACATTCAAGAGTATATTATTGAGTACCAAAGATTGGATCAAACAACATTCAATTTTGCATTGTTGACACCACATTGAGTTCAATACATGCACCAAGAGTTTGAATTATATTCTTGTGGAGTTTCAAGCCATGACAAACCTTTTAGGATGAGAAAGTGTTTTTATTTTGATGAATACTATTTAGTTTCAATTTTTTCCCTTAGAAAAGTGTTTTTTGGAGAATGTATTTTTCAAGAGGGGGTTACTTTTAGGTAAAAAGAATGATTGTCCTTGGTTTGAATGAGGTTGTGGTAACAAAGAAAGGTTGAATGTGTGATATATGTTATATTGTTTTCTATAATTTGGAGGTTCTTTCCTACTAATTTCATCATTGATTTACGTAGGGAAGGGTGCCTTCCATGCATACTTTACTTGACCTCTCTCAGAAAATTATATCAATGTTCTAGCATATTTACAAAAGATTGGTTGAGATCATTTCATGGAATATTTTGAGGTGGAATACCCCTAAGACAAATATCATGTATAAAAATAGTTATATGGAAGTATTTATCTTGTTTTCACAATGAAATCATAATAGCTATTAATGGTTGTTTCTAGAATATACAACATGGAAGACACACACCTTGTGATCTTAGTATGAATGCCTGAGAGAGAGAGAAACAATTCAATGATTCATCATTATTAAAGGTTTATGAGTACATGATATTCTTATATAGGTGCTTCATTTTGGAGGATTTTTCTTGAGCACCTATATTTGGAACCCCCTAGTTTGAGTCATCTTGAGCACCTTTATTAGGACACTTTATCATGTTTATCATAAAAAAATTTACTAGAAAATTCTTCCATAATTTTAAGTGATATTTGTGGCCAATATGGCTTCCTATCCTTGAGATCCTTTTTTTTTGGATTTAATAGTTCAAACTCATACACCTTATTAAGAGTGTTTTTCAATGTTTTTATGTTTCCATTTATAGTTGTTTGGGGCTTATGTTAGAGGGGTTTCCATTATTTATGGAGTGTTATTTGAAGGACCATTTGGGAGCTTATCTTAACAAAATTAACTACCTTTTAAATGATGTTACATGTTGATCTGACTACTTAGTTGCAAGAATTTATTTCATTATTAGAAATGTGTTGTTTCGAACATTATTGATTCCTTCCTTTGACCTTTTTGAAACTTATTTCGTGCGTTATTATTGGTTGAATAAACTTCCTTCCAAGAGACTTATTCATCAATGTGCTACTCAAATTGGTTTACCTAAAGCCCTTTCTTGGAGCATTTTCATGTGATATTTCAGGGAGGCTTATGTTCTCGTTTTGGAGGGTTCTATGTTCAGTGTTGAGTGTTTAGTGTTTTATCTCATATTTTATTGAGATTAATTATTGGAAGATTGGGTTTCTAAATGTAGGGATTATCTTGGAACCTTTCCTTATCTATATATTCTATATTCTTGGTGCTTCATATTGAATGAGCTTTGTGCTTTTTTTTGGAGATCTTTTTAGTTTGTTTTTAGGGTTTGGTGATATGGCCTTGCATGGCATGTAATCTTGGTTGTGTTTATGAATGCATATTTTTTTGTATAGATCCATCTCCATGCTACATACTACATAACCTATTATCCATACTCCCTTGTGTTCCATCTCCATACTACATAACCTATTCTCCATACTTTCTTTAGTCATAATCACACTCCACACTCCATTTCCATACTTAGTGACTTTTACTTCACTTTTTACTTTTTACTTTAGTCAACACTTTCACACTTAGTCATTTTTTATGACTTGTATTGTGCAAATATTCTCCACTCTAAATTATTTACCTTGTGTGGAGATTCTCCATTCCAAATCTTTTTGCCGCACTCTGCACATAATCTCTACCTCATCACAACCTATATTTCTGCACAAATATACCTTTGCACATGAACTAATTCTTCGCAATCTATTTCAACACTTAGTTTATTTTCCAAGTTTTACTGTGCAAATATTCCTTACTTTGTGTAGATATTCTACACTTCAACCTTTTCCTCCACACAACTCATTTATTTGCACAACTCTTTCAACACTTAGTTCATTTTTCAAGCTATTTTTACTAGTATTTATTAAGTGTTACACTCCTCTTCTATTTTCCACATCCCCTATTTCTCCACATTTAAACTTAGTTTATTTTCTCATTTCTTTTTCTAAATTTTATTCCCCTCCCCCCTCCTTTGGCACATTTGGACACGTAGTAGTGAAGTGGACCTATCACATTTGGACATGTGGCAGTGAAGTGTACATATCCCTAGGTGACACTTGGATGGTATGAGTTGGACATAGATGGTTGGGAAGTGATTTGGAATGATGACTGGGTGGTGAGGTGCAACCAAATGTTACATTATAAACAAGCTACGAAGGGTTCCATGGATATCTCTAATTCACACACAAATAATATGGGATTCCATTTTGCTTATAAACACAATATGAGAACTATCCCACAATTCGTGTGGGATAAATAAGGAGGATTTCCAAATCAAGGGCCAAAATTTACGTGGAGAATAGATCAACTATTGTTGATTGTTTATCTTCTGGAAGCCATAACTTTTGATCCCGATGTCCAAATTGAGAAAACAAGAGATTGTTGGAAAGATAGAGACATGAAAAAAATTGGAAATGGTTTCCATGGATGGAATGATAATTATCATGCCCTAAAAATTAAAATACAGTCGTGAATATTTCTGGCATGGAAACAAATTATTTTGGAAAATGGTTTATTAAAACAAATTTATGAATTTCTAAAGTGGGTCCCATTTGGAGGCACAAATATCTAAGTTCACATTTACAAAGGGGAAAGTACAACCCTAACCCTAACCCTAAAGAATCTTTAAGAATATGAATAAAATATTATAAAAGAAGAAGAGAAGCATATTCAAGCAGCACCAACAGTTAGGAGTTTTTGCAATGGTCGATTCTTTCCCGAAGCAAGTTTTGTATTTCCAAGATTTTGTGAATTAGTTTTCTTAATTTTCTCCTTCATATACCCTTCTTCTTGATTCTTTCCATGTGCATTTGGCAACAATAATATCTAGTTCTAATCATCTCTTTCTCTAAATTCTTTAGTCATTTTTCATGAGATTTCAGGTCTAGAGGAGCAAAACCCTTGCTTGTAAAAAGAAAATGCAACTTATTTCAGTTTATAAAATTTTCATTGAGATGTTGTTGAGGATATTCCATACCTCTTGTTGCAGACATTGTTAAACTTTTTACATTTTGGATATTATTATTAAGTTCTCCCACAAAGAACTATTCAAGTGAGATTTTTATTTTTATGAATCTGTGTGGTGATGTATCAATGGATTCTTGAGAAATTGATGCTTTACAAACTCATTTGATATTAATGAAGAAGTCCTTTAAAGTTCTTTGATGACTTTCCCATCTTTTTTGTATAATTCATCTTGTAAAATTATGGATGATTATGGGTTCACATTATTTTGAAAGGACGACAGACTATCTATTGAAAGAAGACTACAAACCCTATAGATACAAATATTTGTCGACATATTCATCTATTTTTCTTGAATGAGATGATTTTATTGACAAGTACATCTGTATATAAGAGTTTGTACATTTTTATATAGGATTTTTATTGGAATATTTGTTGGGGTTTTTTGTTGCATGCATCTAAGGTCATAAGAAGAATATTCCATATATCAAGAAAGAGGAGTACCACCTCTATAAAAATGAGGAGAGTCTTTCTTGTTCCCCACAAGATTTTCTCTCAGTGTTGGTCATTTTCCCTTGACAAGAAAAGAGATCAGCAATGTGGTGTATAATGAGAGATATTTGGTGGTTGAAGGCACATGGATGTAGAATTTTTTAAGCCTTCTCTAGTGACTCCAATTTACCACCTTGGCCAATGGAAAATAGAATTTATGCTCCACTTAAATTCTCTCAGATACATAGGTATGATCATCCAATCCCTAGTGGATATTAATGGCATAAATACCTTTCAAGAATTGATGGTTTTGATGGTATCACAATTAAGCGACATCTTAGGGATTTTGATGGATTGATTTAATAATGGTTTCCAAACAACAAGAGAAATATATTTATTTGATAATGGTTTCTCAAATGATTTCATTTCAAATAATTTTTTTAATTCTAATATTTCCTTATATTGTGGGAGTTATGTTGATTAGTTGAGGAATGGAGGATCTATTTTAGAGTTCAATACATAAGAGCCTTGGATTTTTCATCTTCTCTTTCATAAGTATTAGTAATACTATGAATTACATGGAATTACATACTTGACTTGTTTGGTTGTTAATGACATGGAGACATCTCATATAGTGGATCTGTTGCATCATTGGTTACACTAGATATTTGATTATGATGAGAGGTCTCATAGGATTGCCCAATTGCATAGTTGGCTATAATGACTTTTTGAATATGTTGATTGAGCATGATCCCTATCAATTGGTGTAGTATTATTCATAGTCATGTGTGATGTGTTTTCTTTGATTTAATAACTATGGTTTGTTGACATGAGTTCAATTCTTATTTCAATTTTGAGTCTTGAGTGAAGTCTTGTGCTTCAGGATTAAATGTGCATTGATTAGTAATGAGAATTCCCCTCTAACATAATTGGTTATGAGAGTTCATGATTTGTTGAGTTACTATGACGTACATGTTCAAGTATCACTCCAAAACAAATTTGATCTCATCATGATGAGCATTATGTTGATTGTCCTGAGAATCATGGACTTTGATAGTCACTACTTGAGTCAAGAATTGAGAATCAAATATGATTCCAAGGTCATTTCTAATCCAAGTTTTATTCAAGCTCAATTATTGTTCCAAGTTTTTATCAAAAAAATGGAATTCTTGGATTTATCAACATCCCACAAGGGAAATTTCCCAATTAGATCCATTGCCAACATTGAAATTTGTTTCTTCTATAAATCTTAGTGTTAAGGACCAAGCACACTCAAGAGTAGATTGTTGAGTACCAGAGTTCAAGATCAGGTGGAGGTCAATTTTGCGTCATTAACATCACACCTAGTTCAGTTCATGCACTAGGACTTTGAATTCTATTCTTGTAGGGTTATTGACATGGGAAGGTTTTTAGGACGAGGAAATTTTTTCTTTCTTAGGTGTGATATTTCTTTTTTATTTATACCTATAAAATCATTTATCGGAAGATGCATGTTTTAGTAGAGAGTTAGATTTAGGGTAAAATCATGTTTGTCCTTAGATTGAAAGAAGCTACATTTTCAATAAGTAAGGTTGATTGAGGGAGCCCTAACATTAGTGATTTTCTTTAATTCGAAGATGATTTCCTACTAATTTCATAGGATAATTTTCTCAAGGAAGAGCACCTTCAATGTGAACTTTACTTGTCTTCTCTCAACAATTTAGATAAATGCTCTAGCATATTTACACCAACATTGTTTGAGAGAATTTAATGAAAGATTTCGAGGTGGACATAGCCCTAAGACCAATACCTTGTCTCAAACAGGTATATTAGAGAATTTACATTGTTTTCATGTTGAAAGCTTAGTATATATCATGGTTTGTTTCTAGAAGAAACATCACGGAAGATCGAGACCTTATTTGAGCTTACATTACCAAAACCTTAAAGAGAGAATTTGAGTAAGAAATCATAAGGTTTAAATTTTTACGAGTGCATGACATGCTGATATAGGCACTTCATATTTGAGGTTTTTTATATATTTAGAATATCCCATTTTGAGCCAAGTTGGGCGCCTTTCTTAAGACATTTTATCATGTTTATTATCTATGTTTTTTTTTAATATTTATTCCCTACTTGTGAATGTTATTTGTGGCCAATATAGGTACCTATCATTTAGGATCTTTTATGTTTTCCTTGTGTTTTATTGGTAGTAGACTTAGGTCGTTATTAAGAGTGATTTTCACATTTTTATGCTTCCATTTATAGATGTAGTTCGACACCTAGGTTAGAGGGGTATCCTTGGTTTATGGTGTGTTGTTTCAAGCACAATTGGGTGATTATCTTAACCTTTTTCACTCTCTTTTCACATGATTTTACATGTTGGTCCAACTACTAAATTGGAAGATTTTGTTTGATGATTAGAAATCCATTGTTTTAGATAGAGTCAACCACTTCCTTTCGAATTTTATTTAGTGGGTTATTATTGTCTTAATAAAGTGACTTCTTGGAGACCGCTCATCATTATATTATTGATATATTTAAAGTGCTTTCATGGATCCTTATTATTGATATATTTAAAGTTATTTTATGGATCCTTTTCATGTGATATCTTGAGAGGATTCTATGCTAAGCTAGAGAACTTTTTTCATTCAACTTTTGGTGGGTTTTATATGAGCTTTTATGGAGATTATTATTGGTAGATCCAAGGGTCTAACTTCAGTATTTTTGGGCTTATCTATGAATATTTCCTTATCCATCTACTTTTGGTAGTTCATATCGAAGGATAATTTTTTTTCTTGGAATTACTTTTTATATGTTTTTAAGTTTTAGTGAGATGGCCTTGAATGACATATAATATTTATTTGGAATTGTGATTGGACATCATGTGCTCTGTATAGATCCATCATCAAGTATAAGAGGTGGAGGTTAATAAACAAGTCATCGGTGACTCTCGAGTCTTAAATTCCCTGCCTCCCATATCCATCATGCATAGCTTATCCTCCTTTCATTCTAGATCATTGAACTCATTCGAGATATTGTATTGGTTCCTCTTGCACATTGCTTATGTGATTGTATCAATTAGTGGTGTGAGTAAAGAGAACTTGAAGAGTTCTTGTTGAAGTGGTGTCAATCTAGTGTACTTTGTACCTCAAAATCTCTCATTGAAGAAGATCATCCTCTTGGCTAATTGTTATTATTTTGAATGAGTTATTTGATTTGATAGAAATGTTTATGAATTAACAATCTTTGAGTTACACTTGAATTTTTAATTTTATCTTGAGTGTTAATTCCATAACCATTGGATAAAAAGGCACTAACAAATTTGATTTAAAAGGTATATTTGTTTCATTTCTTTCAATAAGTTTAGGAAAAAATATGCATCTCTTATCATAGAATCTTAAGTCCATTCACATTATATTTATGAAGTTTAGGGTCTCATTATTTTTTATTAATATTGTGAGGGCCATATGAAATTTTTTTAGTTTACTAACAATGTGTATTTTTGTTAGGGATTCCCATGTTAGGTCAAAGGAGCATTATGCTAAAGTGAGAAAAAACGTGTTCATTACAGAAACCCTTTCTAGCTTATCATTAGAGGTTTCAAACAAAGTTAGAGGAAAATTTTGTTGTTGGTGATTCTAGGTGATCACAAAGTGTAAGAGGGTCATGAGGAAAGACAAAATGAAAATATTATGCAATAGACTTGTGATTAAAATGAAACAAATGATTCATGGAGAAAGAATCAAGGAAGAGGACATGTTTGTTTTGGTTAGTGGAATCAGGGTAACTTCCCAAGTCGAGATTCCAAAAGGCTTTGGACAACATCATATTTAGGTCATGAGTCTACCTCTAAATTTCCTCATCATATGACAAAGATAATAAACAATGGAACAACCTTTGATTGGGCTGAAATAATTTCTGCAAAAGCTGCACTACAAATTATTAATTTCAAGGAAAATGTCTTTGCTATATTATATATGATTTATCCTCTTGGAACACATTCATGGGATTTCTCCATAAGGTTGATATGACTCTTAGAAGGGATGTACATTTATGGCACCCATTTCTTTGGAAGCATAGGGCTAAGGAAACATTTTACAAGTTACATGAGGGAATTGTATTCAGCATGCAAAAGATGCTTGTGGATGGTTATCCCACTCATCTTGCAGATAAGGAAAAGGAATTTATAAATGGACAAGGAGATGTTTTTCACTAAAAAGTAGAATACACGCATTAGAGTATAGAGCTATACAAGTTTCCCTTAATGTTTACCTAAGATGGTGTTGGACATATATCAACTCATGGAAGTTGATCACCAGTATTTGATTTGGCATAAAGTTGAATCATAAGAGAGTTATGCATTTTACTTCGTTGGCCATTACATTGGATGGAAAACTATCACAAACACCATGCATCTTAGAAAAGAAACAACAAGGTTAGATACTTTTAATTTGAGTACCACTAAGGCTTTGATAGGCCATACCCATAAAGGATTTCTTAATAGCATAAAGAGGTTGTCATATCTTCAAAGCTTCAGAAATTCAAGAGGCAAGGAACACCTAGGATCCTTGCATGCCATCAAACCTTTGGGTCTCACCCAAGAACATTGAAACCCAATGGTACCCTATAATAAGTGGTAGTGACCTATGAGTATGCTCATGTGTCTTTCCATCTTGGTTAATGTATTGGGGATATAATCTAATCCTAGTTAATGACTTCATATAGTCCTCCTTTCCTGTTAGGTTTTGAGTTCATTCCTCTTCCCAAAATTGTATTTGTATTATTTTATGTAGTATATGTCTTGAGGAAATTTATGCAAGACAACTATTAGGTTGCTAAAATATAATGCAAGGAACACCTTGGGTCCTCACATGCTAGAAAACCTACATGTCTCACCCAAGAACAATGAAACCCAATGGTACCATGTAATAAGCCATAGTAACCTCTCAAGACTCTCATGTGTCTTCCCATATTGGTTAAGGGATTAGGGTTGTAATCTAATCCAGGTTAGTAACTTGATATAGTCCTCCTTTCCTATTGGATTTTGATTTCAATGTGATCATTTAGAGGTTTTCCAACAAAATTGTAGCAAATTTTGTCATGGATGAGGCCAAGTGAACACTGAACAAATGAGGGGTCATGAGGAAAGACAAAATGAAGATATTTATGCAGATTTATGATTATATTCAAACAAATGATTCATGGAGTGAGAATCTAGGAGAACATGTTTGTTATGGTAAATGGAATGGGAGTAATTGTCCAAGTCGACATTCCGAAAGGCTTTGGACAACACATCATATTTGGTTGTAACCATTTTGAGGGAAGGAAAGAGGGTACCAAAAAGGAGAATTTTAGAAAGACTAAGGGTGAATGCATCATTATAGGTGGTTTATCAAATGACATGGGGAGAAGGATGGGGGGAATGTAGCAAGAGGGACATATTTTCTAACAAGGTGAAAAGAAGAAAGGTATGGTCTTGAATGGGGATTAGAAGGGGGATAAAGAGATAATGAATGAGAAGTACTTGATCCTAGTATGCCAAGACATAATCACAACATGAATACCACCATTATGAGGAAAAACAATGTACTTGTCATATTTTGGATATCATGGAAGTCCATCGAGAATGAGGTAATGGGATTCACTAAGCTCAAGGTGTCCCCTATAGGTTGTGAGCATAGTATACCCATTCACGAACTTTCTCCAAATACGAAGAGAAACTATGTCAAACTCATTGAGGAAAACAAGATCCTCCGCATGGTTATGATTCAACCCTTTAAAATCGTGATGGGAGTATTAAAATCACCCAAGAGGATGTCATAACCCTAAGATGAGTACTGAGAGATCTAGAGATAAAGTTCAGGGAATGGATCATGGTCAATAGAAGCATGAAACTCAAGGATGAAATGGGGAAGTAGTATATGGATATTAAGACATCCCTATGAGGATAGGTGTGGCCATGTTTACCTAGAATCTATGTGATCTTGAGTGTATCTCAAAAGTTAACAATAATATTCTAGACCAAACGTTTTCACGAGCAAGGAAAGGAACAACATATATCCTTGCAAGCCACCAAAACTATGTCACTCACCCAAGAAAATTGAAACCCAATGGTACCCTATACTAAGTGACAATGGCCTCTCAATGTTCTCATGTGTCTTGGCATA
Source organism: Picea mariana (assembly GCA_032191745.1). Classification (NCBI taxonomy): domain Eukaryota; kingdom Viridiplantae; phylum Streptophyta; class Pinopsida; order Pinales; family Pinaceae; genus Picea; species Picea mariana. The sequence continues at coordinate 22,803 of JASDQU010244395.1, forward strand.
TTGGTGAAGGGATTAGGGTTGTAATCTAATCCATGTTAGTTCTCCTTTTCAAGATTTGAATATTTCATTGCCTCCATATGTTGTTCAGAAAGTTATTATGGGTCATAGACTATCAAATCCTCAATAGTACTCAAATTAAAATATCTAATCCTATTGCCACATTTTTTAGATGAATAATGTTTGTGATAGCTTGCTAGCCAATGTAATTTTAATCAAGACATATATTGGATTGCTAAAATATGGGGCAAGGAACACCTTGGATCCTTTCATGCCACCAAACCTACATGTCTCACCCAAGGAAGATGTTTCATACCCATTAGAAAGCTCAAGCTTGGCATAATTTGTTCATGTTTTTACTATCTATTTTTCTTGAAGGAAAACCTCATGGGATCCCCCACTCTTCCCAATGGTGGCTCAACCACTAGACACAATAGCAGACAGTAACCTCGAGGGTGGCTCAACCACTAGCCATGATAGTGTTTAATAACCCTGAGGGACTCAATAAAATTTGAACATGTGACCTTTGGCTTCCCTATCAACAACATGCCTTAGACAAATGATTCAATCAATTAAGCTAACCCTTGATGTTGTTGAATTTTATACTATCGAAAAATCAATGTCAATAGATGGAAATCATTCTAGGGATGACTAATGAAATATTTTTGAAGATGTACATTACTTAACTTCTCGGAAGACATTGAAACTTTAGGGAGAAAATATATTTGATGTAACAATCCATTTGTTGGTGACCCCACTAGTTCTAGTGGAAACTCTACTAAGTCTAGCATAATTTTTCCTCTATATATTGGAAACTCTATTAATCCAAGTGTATTTTTCTCCCCCTATAACCCCTATGATATCACTTGTATATTCACCTAAATCCCCAACTTATACAACAATTTCCAATCCTCTATATAATCAATGACCTTCACTTTCTCCTTCGTCAAGCCCTTGTGTTACAACTACTATTATGGTCAACACTCAACCCCAAAGAAACAAATGGATTAAACCAAACCCATATACATGATCCCCCCAACATCCCTTCAAGACAATAACCTAAAATTATTGGGGATGGTTCAAAGGACTCTAAACAACATCTTAGTGAATTTTCTAGTGTCCATGATACACATGATGGTAGGCATGTTAATGTGGTTCTTCATATTTTTATTCAAAACTCAATGGATTGACTCATAGGTGGGTTTATTTATTTCCTTCAAGGAACATCACTTATTAGGTTGTGCTAGAAGCATTGCTCCTCTAACACTATTCCCCATAACTTGATTCATATACTCTCTCATCACTCAATTCACTTCTATCCATATAGAACCAAACAAAAGTATTAAGGATATCAATGTTAGATTTGTCAAAAACATTATACAAGATTCCAAAGGATACCCATCCTAATGTTCCTATGATATGTTGTTATTATGAAATCTTTCTCCCTAGTAATGCAAAATATGTTTAAAAATATTCAATCCTTTTAAAATTTTGCTTAAGCAATTAAGTGTATTCAACATTATTTAACTTTTAACAATTAGAAAAACAATTGCATGGATAAGGATCACTGAAAGAAATACATTCACAGTATACACAAGATTTATCATGGGAAACCCTCTAGGGGGAGAAAACCTAGCAAAGCTTCTTCAATATAGATTCGTCAACAAGTACAATGTCTCTCTCAAGAGAGATCTCACCAAACAGAAGATAATCAGAAGATAGACCAGAAACCCTAACCAGAATAGGGTAGTGCACCACTAGACCAAGATAGTCCTCCAAGAGATAACCAAAACCCTTCACCAAAACACCCTTACTTTGTAGTTGTGTCTCCTCTTCATACTTGTGCCCTTTTCCTTATGTGAGAGAGATTGTTTTATGTGTCCTTCAAGTGAGGCGCCTAGCCTCTTATAAACACAAGTTGAGCCACCCTTTAACTAGGTCAGGGTTGACTTGTACACTTTATCCTTTCTAATTTACAATTGAATTTTACAAAGGCACAATAGGGCCAACTTTACAAATATAAAACAGTATTATTCTTTAGGTTTTTTTCTTGGTCTAATACAATATTGATACAATAAGAATATCTTCCAAAGATACTCAAAATTCAACACTCCCTCTTAGCAAGGAAGGTATTCTTCTGGAACGATCATCACGACTGCTTCTACACTTATGTACACTTGACCATTGACTTGTTGACTTTCCATGAATCTATATTGAAGAGGTTTTGTCACCACATCAACATCTAGGGTCTCATCATTCTTCCAGGATTTATGTCATCACGGGGCTTTAAATTGTCAGCTCATACATAATCTAGCATCTAGTTCATACAAAATTATTAACTCGTCAGTCACATGAAATCTGACATCTAGTTCATAAAGAACTAGTAACTTGCCAACTGACACAGAATTTGGAATCTAGTTCATAAAAAACTAGTAACTCGTCAGCTCACATAGAATCTTACATCTATTTCATAAAGAACTAGTAACTCATCAACTTACATAAAATCTGACATCTAGTTCGTAAATACCTAGTAACCTCTGGTTGGCACACCAAGCAATCGGTCCATAATGACCAGGCATCTAATCACAAGGACTAGGCAATGTAGTGTGCACACACTAACCATCTATCCCAAGTCTAGGAAACACCTCCAACCACATAGGTTGGCCCACCATCTTGAAAATATGGGTAACTTTCTAGCCTCGAAGGCTCGGCATCTTTTGACCTTGTGCGAGGTCATGTTGACTGGCTCCATAGTCATTAACGTGCCCATGAATGAATACTAGCTGCTACTGCCACATGTTGATGTTTTTACCCTAGAATCACAATTGTAACTCATCACTCCCTCTTACTAGAGAAGTCCTTCTGGACCACACCAAACTTGTCTTTGAAGTACACAAAATTCACTCTCGACAGAGGCTTGGTCAACGCGTCTGCTATATACTCATCTGTAGCAACATATGGAGCTTCATTGCTCCCTTATGTACCATATCTCTAATGTAATGGTACCTGATCTCAATATTCTTAGACTTGTCATGAAACATCGAGTTTTTTGACAAAGTCATACGAATCTGGTTGTCACACTAGATACAAGTCGCCTCTAACTCAAGATCAGACAATCCTCTAAGAAACTTCCAAAGCCACATTACTTCATTGCTAGATGAACACGTTGCTATATACTCTTCCTCAATCGTACTAAGCACCACACTAGTCTTCTTCCAGCTAAACCATGAGATCATATTTGATCCCAAACTGAAGCAACATCCAGATGTACTCTTCCTGTCTGCAACCCTATCAACCCAATTTGAATCAGTAAATACTTGCAGGATTATCTCACAATTCGATACATATCCGATTCCATAATCAATTGTACCTTTTACGTACCTCGTCACATGTTTTCTTGCAATCACGTGAACATATCTCGGCTCCACCATATACTGACTCAATGTGTTCACTGAAAAATAGATATCTTTCCTCATGTTCGTTAAGTACATGAACGAACCAATCATCTGTCTATACATGGTGGAATCCACTGTCTCTGAAGATGTATCACTCAATAACTTCAGATTCGTCACCATCAATGTAGGGATGGCCTTACAATCCATCATTTTGAATATCTTCAAAATCTCTATAGCATATTTTCCTTGGTTAAGGAAAATCTCACTCGATCTCTTCCATACCTATAGACCTAAGAAATAATGCATCATACCCAGGTCTTTCATCTCTAATTCTATAGAAAGCTTCCTATTACTTCCAGTGATGAGATTCTCATCTCCTATTAAAAATAGGTCATCCACATTTAATAGTGATATCATTGGCCTGCCATCCACAACCTTGTAGTAAAGGTTGGAATCTTCTTTAGTCTTAGTAAAGCCCAAGATTATTAGGAAACTGTCAATTCTACCATCCCATGCTCTGAGTGCTTGCTTCAATCCATACAAGACTTTCTTCAATTTGCACACATGTGTCTGACTTTCATGTGTCTCTAAACATTGTGGCTACTCGACATACACTTCCTCTTCTATTACATTGTTTAGAAAATATGTCTTCATGTCCATTTGGTGTACCTTCCACTTCGTTATTGTAGTTTTCGCAATTATATCTATAATAGAAGTGTATCTTGCCACAGGAGCAAATGTCTCCTCATAATTTATTCCTACTTTCTGGGAGAAACCATGTGCCACGGATACTTCCTTATATTTCTTGACACTGTCATCTGTTGAATGCTTCGTCTTGTAAGTCCACTTGGAAATTACTATTGTCTTCTCTTTCGGTCTCATAACCACATCCCAAACATCATTTTTTACAATGGACTGGTACTCTTCAATCATGGCATCCTTCCATTCTTTATTTTTTTGCAACCTCTTCATAATTAGTAGGCTCAGAATCAATAATGTCAATTAGCAATGCCACGTAACTAGAGTATGGTCATGGTCTCTTTCTTTCTCTCAAGGATCCATCTGGAGCACCATACTTATTTGCATCCTAAATAAATTCTTGAGCCCAATATAGTCTTCTCTTATTAGTATTCGTCTCTTAGGATGAATATGAAAGTTTATTTGGTTCTTCCATATCATGATCTTCTAGTACAACATCATTTCCTACATCTGTTTCTGTAAATCTGGTAACTTTGGGTTCCTCATCATGGACCTCATCTGAATGATTATGTATCGATCTACTAAATTTTGCACCCTCATCGAAGGTGATATCTCTTCTAGTCTTAATTTGTCAGTTACCAAGGATGTAAACTATGTATGCCTCAATGTCTCACTGTATCCAACAAATATGGCCTTCTTTCTTGAAGGGTCCAACTTTGATATCTTGTCCTTGGGGACATGCACATACAATGGACAACCAAATATCCTCAGGTGGATGACCTTTGGCATTTCATATGTAAACATTTCTTCTGGTGTCTTGTTCCTAGGTACACAGTGGGGACTTATGTTCTGCGCATATATTGCAGTCTTGGTTGCTTCTTCCCATAGATGCATCAGTAAATCTTGATCATGAATCATGGCCTTCACTGCTTCCATGATTGTTCAATTATTTCTTTCTGCCACGCCATTATGTTGAGGATTGTAGGGAGTAGAGAGACCCCTCTTAATCCCAACTTTTTTGCGGAATTCCTTGAATTCATATGATGTGAATTCTCCTCCATTATCTAACCTTAATATCTTTATCTTCTTCTCAAAAATATTTTCAACAAATGCCTTTAATTCTTTGAACTTGTTGAATACTTCACTTTTAGCTTTCAAAAAGTAAATTCAAGTTTTACGTGAGAAATATTCAATAAATGAAACATAGTATACATACCCACTAAGTGAAGTGGATGACATTGGTACACACACATCTGAATGTATGATTTCCAAGGCTCCTTTGGCTTTGCTATCACTGATTGGAAATAGTTTCTTCATGTGATTTCCTTGTGTGCATCCCTTGCATATGTATTTATGATTGACTTAAATTTCTAGCAAACCTGTCACCATCTTGCTCACGATTGGTGGTTCTTTGTAATTCATGTGAGCAAATATTCTATGCCACAAATCACTTCGAGTAATTGTGTTTTGTACTAATGTTGAGTTTGAATGTCCCTTCAATTTGTATAAGCCTCCTTCTTGAACACCAATTACCACAACATCATCAATATAATTTCCTTTTGGCCACATAAGAACTTCACCATCAATGAAATAAATTATGAATCCTTTCTCATCCAAAGCTGAGATAGAAAGGATATTCTTCTTCAAACTAGGTACATACAAAACATCCTTCATATTCATAATTTTTCTGAAGTCTAATCTCTAAGAGGCTTCTCCTACTCCTTTAATGGGATATTGATAGTCATCATCAAGCTTCACCTTGTGAGGTGAATCCTTCTTAACCAATTTTGAGAAGGAATCCTTGTAACTTGACATGTGCTTAGAAGCACCACTATCAATAGGCCATGTGTCACTTCCATGAGTGAATGTACCTGTAAGAGTTGATATCAATACATATTGTTTGCTTGAATCATATTCTTTGGCTCTCTCTTGATCAAGTTAATCATCTTTTGCGGCATGAGCATGATGTCTTTTATACTTTCACTTTTTGACTTGACCTTTAAATCTGGGACAATTTATTGCAATGTGTCCCATCTTTTGGTAGATGTAGCATCTGTAATTTGAGAAATATTTTTTAAAATTTTGAGTCTTTTGTAATCCATGAGGCTTCTTGTGTGAGTGAACTTCCTTCTTACTCTTTCTTTTTCTTGCATGAGCTGGTAGAGCTTGATTTTCCTCATCGCCTAGTTTATATTCTCTTGTTGCCAATCTAACTTCTTCCTGTGTGCAATCCTCCCATAGTATGCTAAAATTTGTTAGCTTTATTATTGAACATATTCCCTGAATGAATGATTCCCAAGATCTGGGGAGAGAATTCAATGTAGTCATCACCAATTTAGCTTCTTCGATTGTGTCTCCAATGTCTTCAAGTTGTTCTTTGATTTGAGACACCCCTATGAAGTAGGATTGAATGGTTTCTAGACTCTACATCTTCACATTCTTGAGTTGTATCATCAAAGTTCATCTTCTGGTTGATATTATTTCTGTCATACAATCGGGATAGGGAATCAAAAATTTGCTTGGCAATTGTCAATGATGAGACATGAGGGATCAAATGATCCTTGCTAGAATCAACAATGATTATCTTTGCCTTAACCAAGTTATTTTTGTACTTTTCCCTGGCCTTATATTCGTCTGGTTCTGGAACTTCTTCTTTGATGAAATCTTCTAGAAAATTCTCTTCCAGAATGATCATCACTCTATACTTCCATGCTTAGAAGTTATCAGCACCCTCAAGCTTCTCATCAATCTTGGTATTGGGTGCCATCTTGTACTTGGATAGTAATACAATAAGAAAAATGAAAAACATGTCAAAGAAAGGTTTTAAACTTACCAGAGAGTGTGATATGCCAAGGTGAAATAATCCAACTTCAATCTGGAGCTGACAAGACGTCTTGATCTAGGGTTTACGAGGAAACCCTAATTTTTCAAAATAAGAATTTTGGAATTCTGCTCCGAGGGAAAGATGTTCCCTCCTTACGCGAGCTCCTTGATGGATTTGTCTTGACCAACATCCTTCCGAAAGTGGGAGAAAACACCTTCTAGGGTTTTATGCATTGGTCGACAGTTGCAACACAAACTGCAGTTTTTCCAATCTTCGTCAAACTGAAAATATAAATCCAAGGAAAGGTGCACTAGGGTTAGGAGAGTCTTCCTATGGTATTGACTTCCCCATCGAGTTCTTCTATACTATAAAATTGGCTTATTTCAGGCCTAATCTTAAACCATGTTAAAATTTCTCTTAAGAAGTTAAGTGTATTCAATAGTCGTTAACTTTTAACAATTAGAACAATAATTGCATGTACAAGGATCATTGAAAGAAAGACATCCACAATATACACAAGATTTATCCTAGGAAACACTCTTGGGGGAAAATACCCAACAAAGATTCTTCAATATAGATTCATCAACAAGTACAATGTCTCTCTCAAGGGAGATCTCACCAAACATAAGATAATCAGAAGATAGACCAGAAACCCTAACCAGAATAGGGTAGCGCACCACTAGACCAAGATAGTCCTCCCAAGATATAACCAAAACAATTCACTAGAACACCCTTTATCTGTAGTTGTGTCTCCTCCTCAGACATGCACACTTTTCCTTGTGTGAGAGAGCTTGTGTTGTGTGTCCTTAAATTGAGGTGCCTAGCCTCTTATAAATACAAGTTGAGCCACCATTTAATTAGGTCAGGGCCAACTTGTATAGCTTACCCTTTCTAATTTACAATTGAATTTTATGAAGGCACAATAGGGACGACTTTACAAATATAACATAATATTATTCTTTAGGGTTTTGTCTTGGTCTAATACAATATTGATACAATAACAATATCTTCCGAACCTGCTCAAACTTCAACAAATCCTAAGGACATCTTGGAACCTATCCATAGGCAAAATTTAAAACATTACATTAAAAATGAACCTCCTTCTTGATCAATAAAATATAAAGAGGTTCTTGAAATGTAAAATATTGGTTGGAAACAGTCAATCCTAAGGTCTTTTTGAGATCTATCCATAGGCAGATGTCAAAATTTTACACTAAAAATGAGAGTCTACTTCTCAATTATTAAAATACAAAGTAGGAAAAAGTATATTTCAAGATTCCCCATGTAACCATTTCCATATTTTTCCTAGATGTCAATTATCTTAATTGATTATTTCATGTAATTGATTATATCTACATTGACTAGCTTTAGAGTGTTGATGTTTGGACAACATCGAGAAGACATTCTCTTAGAATAATAATTAATAATATAATTATTGATTATTAAATATCATATATAATAAGTAAATGATAATAATAAATAGTTATTGATTATTTAAGAGACGCATCCTTTCATGGATGGTCACCATATGTTCCCTATATATGGAACACTCATCATTGTAATAATATATCGATTATATCTCATATGAATAAAAACAACATGGTATCATAGCAGGACTGGACTTGACTCCTTCATAGGAGGGCCCAGGAAAATGAGAGTAGATTAAAATGTTGGGAGTGTTAAATTTATGGGGTTGTTACAATCTCTATGTACACCATATTTAGTTTTTTACTCCTACCTAAATTATAGAAAGAATTCCATAAATTATGGTGGGTAGTAATTTCTAGTAAAAATGTCTAATTACCTAAATATGAGGAATGTAATGCATATTTACTTCTACCTATATTTATGCAAAGAATCGCATGAATTATGGAGGAACAATTTAACAAAGTCAAATTTTATGTGGATGGATTATAACCAAATTAATCTTTGGTTAGTTACAGATGTATTCTCCAACTATTTATAAGAAATAAAATTTAATTTAATTTTAAATTTAATTTTTCAAAGAGAGGTGTGTTTTTTGGATCAATCTAATATTACTATAAAAAGACACTTGAAAGACACAACAATAGACACATGTATTTTTTCTCTCTCACACGTGGTATAAGTGATCTAAGGAAGAGACTAAGAAGTTGAAATTTTCTGAGTTACTTACTGATATTCTAGTGTTTACTAAAGTAATATCGTATATCATTGGAAGTAATTACCACTTGTGGAAAATTGTGTTTGTTTAATTTAACACTAGAAAATCAACATGGTTAGCCGTATGACATCGAGTATATGATGGATGTGTGTTGGTAGCCGTATGACATTGAGTATATGTTGGATGTGTGCTGGTATCCGTATGACATCGAGTTTATTATGGATGTGTGTTGGTCATAGTAGAAGACATATTATTTGGAGGGTCATTGTATATAGTTGTGCACAAGATAAATTGATCTCCTCTAGGAGATGTTTTTTATTAGTCTTGTTTCTTGTTCTGGGAAGGTCACATGTATTATCTCTGATAAGGATCCATAATGACAGTCGTAGGAAGAATACATGGAGGGAAAGACCTTCCAACATGATATGAAGGACATGTCCATACATGATGCTCAAAGACAAGAAGTCTCTAGGAGCATTGTACCTCCCAGAATGGGTCCATGCTAGATAGCAGAGACATTTCTAATGATCATGGATGCAGTGATTCAAGACTGACTGTAGCACAACTATGGTAGATCTAGTAGAGGAGGAAAACATATTATGAGACTTAGAGGGAGAAGGAGTAGCAGTCCCAATACATAATTCAATCAATGAGATGTTGAGGAAGAAAGCATGACAACAGTTCCAGTGTATGTAGAGGCATTCCCAGAGAGGGAGGCAGTACTACATCCAGAGGGAGCAGAGATTGAGTTACCTCTAGAAAAGGAGGAAGAGCTACCCTCAGTGTCAAAGGGAGAAGAGACAGAGGAGGAGTCACCTCCAACTCCAGAGGGAGTGTTGATTCTTTTCAGCTTCCTAAGACATTGGTTTCATGAGGGAACTTTGATATATCAAGTATGGTCCAAGATGACTTAGCATGATCAACATTTACATATGTTTCTCTGGGAAAAGGAATCCATGACTGCAGTGTATGTTCATAACAGAATTCCTCATAAGACTTTGAGGAACATGATGCCTGAGGAGGCCTTCACCGAAGTGAAGCCTGAGGTTGGACACTTCGGAATATTTGGGTGTCTAGTATACATTCATCTACCCACAGAAAAAAGGATCAAGCTAGACCCTTCAGGTAGAAAGGGTACAATAAGTCTTTAAAGGTATATCGGATCTACATCCCTGGTCAGAGACAGATTGAGGTGAGAAGATATGTTACCTTTGAGGAGGAGGTATCATTTAAAAAGATCTAGAGGATCTCACATGGAGATTGATCAAATTGATCAAATTGATCCAACTGATCATGTTGATCATGTAGCTCTAGTTGATGTTCCCAGAGATATTGTAATAGTTCGGAAGAGATCTACATGGGCTCGTAAGACTCTGTAGGAGGTAGAAGGATATGTAGATCCTCGTGGTACCTTCAGAGTGAGCAAGATACCTCAAATATATTCATTTTATGCCGCAACTATGAGCCACATCATTCATTTTGAGCCTTCATGTTATGAGGAGGCAACTAGCCATCCAGTATGGAGAGATGTCATGATGGAGGAGTATCAATACATCATGAAGAATGATGTGTGGGATATTGTTTTGAGACCCAAGGGGAAGTCTGTAGTGACTTCCAAATGGATCTACAAGATCAAACACATAGTTGATAGGAGAATTGAGAGGCAAAAAATGAGATTTGTTGCTAGAGGATTCTCTCAGGTGGAGGGAATAGATTATGAGGATACATTTTCTCTTGTTTCTCGATACACTTCTATCTGGATAATAATTTCCCATGAAACATCCATGGGTTAGAGAGTACATCAGATGGATGTAAAGACAACGTTTCTCAATAGAGAGATTGAGGAAGAAGTATACATTGAGCAGCCAGATGGTTTTTTGATACATGAGAAGGAGTCTCATGTGTGCAGGTTGAAGATGGCCTTGTATGGACTCAAGAAACTAACTCGAGCTTGGTATGCAAGGATTGATGGACACCTGATGGTTTTTGGGCTTCAAAAGTGTTTTCAATCCCATCCTATACTACAAGACCGTTAATGGTGAGTCCCTGATTTTGGTCCTCTACGTTGATGATTTATTCCTCACCGGTACAGAGAGCCTTATTGTTGAATGAAAGTATGCGTTGGCCTCTAAGTTTGAGATGAAGTACCTTGGTATGATGCACTACTTCTTGGGACTAGAGGTGTGGCAAAGAACTGATGAGATATTCCCGATTCAAGGGAAGTACACAGTTGAGATATTGAATAAGTTTGGGATGTTGAACTTGAAGCCTGTGGCTACACCAATGGTGACGAATCTAAAGAAACTAAGTGTATATTTTTCTGATTATGACGAAACTGATCTGAATCTGTACAGACAGATGATTGGATCATTGATGTATCTAGTTAACACCAGACCAAATATTTTCTATGCAGTGAGTGCACTTAGCTATTTTATGAGTCAGTCAATATAGACACACTAGGTTGTTGTGAAGCATGTGTTGAGATACCTCTGAGGCACAGTTGGACATGGTATGAGATATACCTCTAGTATTGATATGATATGGAAAGAATATATTGACTCTGATTGGGCATGGAGCGCAGTGGACAGAAAGAGCACCTTCGGGTGTTGCTTCACTTTTGGATCTTCCATGGTTTCCTGGTGTAGTAGGAAATAGATTTATGTGGCTTTGAGCACAGCATAAGCAAAGTACATTGCATTAAGTATGTCAGTCCGTGAAGTAGTGTGGCTTTGCAAGATCCTTGTAGATTTATCCGAACATGTGCTGGATTCCACCATTATTCATTATGGTAACCAAAGTTGTGTGAAGATCACAGAGAATCTAATGTTTCATGACAAATCGAACCACATYGAGATCAAGTACTATTACATCCRAGACATGGTGCAGAGGAAGGAAGTATTGGTGTTGTACCTTCCTACATATGAGCAGGTTGTTGATGTTCTTACCAAAYCGGGACGAAGTTCAAGTACTTCTGTGATAGACTTGGTGTGGCAGAGARTGCCTCCCTCATCGAGAGGGAGTGTTGATGTTTGCAGCTTCCTGAGATATTCTCCAAATCGTACTCCTCTGTGAMTGATTTGAGTTGATATGTGATGACACTTATTCGAGAAGGGATAAGTGGTACACTTGTCCAAGAAGGGATAAGTGTGTTTGGGCTTATAGCCCAACGTCCCTTATGGAGAGCACATGAGGACACATCCCATGTGGAGAGCACATGAGGACATGTCAAGGGAGTTGACCCTTGATGTCACACAATATGGAAGTTGAACCTAGTGTTTCTAGAGGGTGTAGCCTCTAGAAGTCCACATGGGAGTGCCATGTGTGACAAAAATTCTCCATATTGTATTCCTTTGTGAATTGAGTTGTGAGGACACTTATTCGAGAAGGGATAAGTGGGACACTTATTCGAGAAGGGATAAGTGCATTTGGGCTTATATCCCAACGTCCCATATGGAGAGCACATCAGGACAATTCAAGGGAGTTGACCCTTGACATCACACACTATGAGAGTTGAGCCTAAGTCTACATGGGAGTGCCATGTGTGAAAAACCTTTTGCTACTATGGTGGTTGTGTACTACTGGCATAGACTGTGTATCTCTAGAAAATATTTGTGTACTAATATGGAAAGATACCTCCCTAGCTAAGAGGGAGTGTTGATGTTTCAACATCGGGTGGAACTTCTACTAGATTGGGTTGCAAACCAAGGGAGATAAGATACATTTATCATAAAGGTGCACTTATGGTAAATGGGGCCAGACGTAGTCCTTCCTTGATCATGACAAGGAATAATATGGACTCGAGGTGCTTGAAGTGCTTTCCACGTGTCAGTTAGCATCAGGATAACATTCACTCACAAGTGTGTACTTGTGGTGAAAGATTTTGGTGTGGTCTTTTTCCTAGTCACGGTGATTTGAAAAGGAATGATAAAGACTCAAGATGCTATATGTTATTGCATGCGGACCTAGAGTGAACCACATCTCAGAGAGAGTCAATTGGATCAAAAGGGAGAGTCACGGAAGGAGTTTCTCCTCGGTTCAGGTGGGAGAGAGACGTCTCCCAAGACTGACATAGAAGTATCATGAGTCTAGTTTGAATTTTGTATACTTCAAAGACAAGCTTGGCATGATGCAAAATGTCTCCCTCATTGAGAGGGAGTGTCGATGTTTGGACAACATCAGAAAGACATTCTCTTAGAGAAATAATTAATAATATAATTATTGATTATTAAATATCATATATAATAAGTAAATGATAATAATAAATAATATTGATTATTCAAGGGACGCATCCTTTCATGGATGGTCACCATATGTTCCCTATATATGGAACACTCATCATTATAATAATATATCGATTATATCTCATATAAATAAAAACAACATAAAATTGAATGGAAATAACCTAATAAACACTTACATATCCAACAATATCAACTAACTCAAAATAAATAATACAAAAAATTAATCATAATATTTAAGATATCATTCTTTCAATAAAAAGTGCCATAAAATTATCTCTTGAAATACTAAAAAATAAGTGAAAAACATGTGAGATATACAATAATTCATTCATTGACAAGTCAACAACATTTTAATATTCAAAGGAATTTTTAAACATTAATAAAATCCGTAAAACATTATATTGAACATATTATATCAATATACATCAATCAAGTAGGAAACTAGTCTTATTATGTTAATATCATTACATGATATAGAACAAGGAGGAAAGAACAAACTACACATTCCAAATTTTTAATATAATACCACCTTATCAACCTTATTTAATATAATATAATTGAAAATAGATCTTAAACAATCTTATTACTTATACTTTGCTACTAGTTATCCTATGTAATTCTCGATTTAACATTTTTGAACAAAATTGTAACATATCTCTTAAACTATATCCAATTGACTTTCACATAAAAAGGAGCCCTTGAACCACCATACTACTAGCACTCGTGAGAAATCTATGCCAACACCAACAATTGTGTTCTTAATTCACACTCCCATGAATGATAAAAAATTACCACTCTTGTTAGTGATCAAGTATTCACTATCAATTTTTTTTTTAATCGTTGAGAAAATGAAATCCAACATGCCACTGAAAGAGTTAGTTAAAGCCTTTGTCATAATAATTTTAATTAAATATTAAAGCATTGTATTAATGCCACTGAAAGAGTTAGTTAAAGCCTTTGTCATAATAATTTTAATTAAATATTAAAGCATTGTATTAATGATCTATATTGGCATGTATTGAAGAATTGTTGAACATGAAGTTAGTTAAAGCCTTTGCCATAATAATTTTAATTAACTATCAAAGCATTGTATTAATGATCTATATTGGCATGTATTGAAGAATTGTTGAACATGGGTGATGATGACATCTATGTTTTGCTTACATCATCTATCATCTTAAGTTAAATAGGTATTTCAATGATATCTCACTTGAAGAAGTATCAAAAATTTTGATAAGAAAATGTCAGGTATTGAATTCATGTATAGATAAGTGTACGGCTTCAAAATATCAAGTATTAGTTTTCAAGTGACCAACACTATATTTAGGATCTTCAAATCTTTTTAACTTCAACATTTGTTTTGGGTGAATAAAGCTAACTTTTTCTCAAATGTCAACTAAACAATCTAGATTTAGATTTCATGATTTTAGGCATGTGAATCTCAAACAGAAATTGACTTCTTAGATATTTACTACCTCCCACCTCCCAATCTATATATACATGTGGAATTTTCTTAATTGCATTCAGAGAAGTGAGGTGCTCTAGAGCTCAAGTGGCATCGATTCCTATTACTTTGTGTCTATTTGTATAATACATATATAGCCCTAAGGGTTAGCTCAATTGGTTGAACCATATTCCCAAGGCATGTTGTCGATGGGTAGGCCATGGCTCATAGGTTCAAATTTGGAAAAGCCCCTTGAGGTTAGTTGTTTTGAGGAAGCAGGAAATCCCACAAGGTTTTCACTGGAATATATATATATATATATATATATATATATATATATATATATATATATATATATATATATATATATATATATATATATATATATATTCCAAGTAGGACACAAGGTTGAATCCGCCTAGGTCCTTTAAAGTTAGGTGTACATGTCTGCCAACGACATTTACCCTGGATGTCATTCATGAAATGTGAGGAATTCCTTGAAGGATTTCTCCAAGGTAGTTTCTCATGGCTATGAAACATGACATGCCCATTTTGGGCTTCGTGTCGTGAATCCTGCAGGGAGAGAAGAAAACATGAGGATTTGTGTCTAACACGAATTTAGGTCATATCTTGTGCACAAAACATGACATAAAATCATGTCCAACATGAATCTCTTGTGTGTCCCAATTTACCACCAATATTTTTCTACTCTTAGATTGTAGGGGAAAAAGTCGAGACTACTCCGAGAAAACATAGTTTATCTCTTCAAAAACATCCAGAAATATTTATTCAGTGCATCTATCAAAAGGACAAAACTCAAATTTCTAAAAGAATACCTAGTTGGCTCCTATGTTTAAAGTGGGTTATATGGTAACAGATCTCAATCTCAACCATGCTATATTAACTCTAACCTACAACTAATGGAACCAATATTTTTTCTACTCTTAGATTGCAAGGGACATAGAGTTGGACTTAGGCTAGGGTCACACCGCTCACCTTAATGGTGGGCTATCCCTCTATAATAAGCAGCAAGTGATTACATATATATTTCTTATCACCTACACATGAAAAGGGGAAAGCTTCTCCGAGAAAATATAAATAGAACACATTTATGGAGGGAAATTCTAGCCCTCGATGGAATAGAACTATGAATGGTCCCAACATGAAATATGTATATTTGGTAGCATGACGTCTTCCAATATGTCAAATTTCCAAATACACATATTTTCATGTTTTGGATAATTATTTTCCAAAAACCACCTACAACTCCTCAAGGATAACAAGGATAATTTTATTAATTTCAGACAGACCACAAAAGTAGGTCAATGGAACTAAGAGATACATCCAATGTGGATAAAATGTGGGAGTGTTAAATCCTTTGTTACAATGTATAATGAATCATGATTTATCATTTATGTTACATGTTTAAAGTTTTGTATCATGTAAATCTTCAAGTTTCTAACAAAATATGAATCTTTATGTCTAAATTTCATTTTTGTATATGTAATTTTCAATATTTTCACACACACACACACAGATATATATATATATATATATATATATATATATATATATATATATATATATATATATATATATATATATATATATATATATATATATATATATATATATATATATACGTGTCCTTTGTGTCTTGTTTTCAAGGTCAAATTTTCACGTGTCAGATACTTGCATTTCTATATCCTTCGTGTCCTATGTCATCATGTCAGGTGACTTAGTGTTAGAAAAATGGGTGTGCTTGTTTAACCATAGACAATATATCAATATTGTCAACCAACCATAGGCACAAATGCCACCCCTTAGCACCTTAACCTTGAAACATAGAAGAATTTCGGTAGCAAAACAATATCCAACCAAGGATAATGCACCAAGCAAAGATAACCAAGACTGATCAGAAAGTCCAACCCAGAAAGACCAAAATTACAAGTTGCAGCTACAGCTACTCTCGAGACTTGTGCACCACTAATTTTTTACAGTTGGGAGCTGTGAGTACCAAATGAGCTCTGGCGTCCTATATTTATACTGCTCCTCCTTAGTTGTCTAGGTCAACTTCTCTTTCTAGAGGCTAAAAACTCAATATTAATTATTTTCTTTAGCCGACTTGTCTTTTAGGGTTATGTCCAATGCTTTAAGGTTTCTTCTTGCTTCCTAGAATATTCTAGTCTCGTAAATGGTTACAAGTGGAGGTTAATAACTCCCATAGCTACCATAAAATAACACTCACTCTTAGCTAGGGAGGTATAAAAGGCAATGGTCTTGAGAACAAAAAGACCATTCAACCGATAACATCATCATCACTATCCAACTAGATAGTCTCCATGGAAATCAGAACAATTCCATCCAATAGAACACAATTGTGTATATTTATAGTAGTATACAACTATTGTCCAGAGACATACAGTCTCTATAATAATCATATCATCTAATATTGATCTACATAAACAATATCATGATACAAACTGAGTTATCTGCGCCATTCTTCCACTCACATCTGTGAGATATGGAAGAGCATATTCCCTCAGAAGGTAAATCATCATCCATGCACTATCTGGACTATTCTTCTCAAGCATAGAAGAATAAGTGTCCCTGATTTTTTAGCCTGGACCATTCACTTAACTAGGTCATTCATCTGGCACTAATCATACTGCACACTGGAGAGAATGAGTCTGCCCTAGGGAATGCTTGTCCCTAATTGTTGAACCTAGACCATTCACCTACCTAGGCCATTCCTCTGGCACTTATCATAGTGCAACCTGGAGAGAATGAGTTTGCCCTAGGGAATGATTGTCCGAACCATTTCCTAAGGAAATGATTGTCCTGCACCAACCTCCAAAATGGACCATTCTTCGAAACTGCTCACAACTATGAAATTCAAAAGAATCACTGCCCAACGAGACAGACCATTCTACTTGACCACTACTCAGAGTGAGTTCCAAGAAGAATGATTGTCCTAGACCATTTCCCCACACTAGCCACAAGGGGGATCATTGTTTATGGTACATCAAAAATCTATCGGACCATTTTCATTACAAAAATGATTGTCCAATATGGACCATTTTCCGAACTGGAAAATGCATGTTTGTCAGAAATCTCAAACCAGTTTCTGAACTGGAAAGGAACTACCCAACCTAGACCATTTTCCAAACTGGAAAAATGACTACCCATGAATCAATAATATATATCAGTGCTCCCTCCCAACCTGGGGAGCCATCTCGATGCAGGAGCATCATTGGCAAGCACGTGGAACAGGACCTCTCAGTGTCTGGGAATCTGTATAGAATCTCAATGTTGGAAATTAGGGTAGATATTTTAAAGCACGCCTTAACTCAGCGTCGGAAAAATATTTTGAGGCACGCCTAAATGATCGCGAGTGAAATGGGAGTTTCCACTCCTGCTCTGGACTGTGACTGCACTAGGATAGCCATTAGGATAGGTTTTGATGTAGACAAGTAGTTAGGGGGGAACCCTAAGAGCCCTCTGAGATAAATAGAGGCTATGTACTCCCAAATGAGGCTAGCTGCAAGTTAGTAGGATATTTCTAAGTTTTCAGTTTTTGTTTTAATTTTAGTTGTAGCCATTTTCACTTTTGAATATAACAGAGGAAAATTGACCCAATGTATGGTGTGGACATTGTTTTGCAATTCTCTATTATTATTCTTTCATGAATGAATGAATTAATTTCGTTATGAATAGATGGAACTGTGAATGTTAAGATAAGTTTCAATTGTTTCTCTTTTGTCAAGTGGTGCAAGGTGTGCACACAGAACACAAGGAGTGCGTTGATAGAATTTGTTTCGGTTCCGAAGCTCAGAAGAGATAGCACGAAACTTCCCTTTGCAAGCAGTGAAAAGAGATTGGTGCAAGGTGTGTGTTGAGTCTCCATTTTGACATGTATAATTCCCTATCTTACCTTGTATTCAAGCCCTTTTTGCCTATGATATAAGCCTATACTTGATTGTTTCCTCCAAAAGCATACCTATTGACCTTGTTCATGTACACAAGAGGTAACTTATGATTAAGGCATGTTTTGTTTAATTTTCTTGAGCTAATTCAATTATGATGCTTGATTTTGTATTGTTTTACTCCTAAGCATTCTATTTCGGTACCTCAGCATTGATCTGATACCAATAGACCCGCACAACAGTGATCTGGTATCAACAGAATTGATCTGGTACTGCCCTGAGCTATTCTGGTACCAAACAACTATGCCTATTTCGGTACCAGTGTGACTGTGCTATTCCGATACCAAACAACTGGGCCTATTCCGGTACCAGTGCAACTATGCTATTCCAGCACCAAACGATTGTGTGTATTCTGGTACCAATTGTTATTTCCAGAAATCGTTTGTTGGACGAATCTGTTGTTGAAGATTTCGAGAGGGCAGTTGGACTGAAGCTTCCAAATCAGTTTTCAAGATCACGATAGACTTCATCACTCGTGCACTTCGTGTCATGAGGATGAAGTCCATTCCTAAATATTCGATATGTATTTCCAATTGTAATATTTTAAAACTGTTTCATAATTATCCTTAGCTCTTGATAGTAACAGCTTGCTTTCTTTATAAGGGAGGTTGTATAGGTGATAGATGGATGTGTATTGATGTAATGAAGTAGTAGCAAGAACAGAGATATGTATGGATGTAATGAACAAAATGATGTATATTGTTTTGATGTACAATATAGTGAGCTATTGATTCAATTTACAAGTTGAAGAAATACAAAGAAGTTGTTGTGCAATTTTTGGGTATGATTAGAGCGTCTTAGCCTGTTATCTTTTTAGAGCTTCCATGTTCAAATTGGGAAGAGCCCATTGTTCTGATATGGTAAGCTTAATGTAAAATATAGTTCAGCTTTATATTCTTGTACATGTTTGTTTTATTCCAACACTCAATTGTGTGTATCTTGCAC
This sequence comes from Picea mariana, assembly GCA_032191745.1. Taxonomy (NCBI): domain Eukaryota; kingdom Viridiplantae; phylum Streptophyta; class Pinopsida; order Pinales; family Pinaceae; genus Picea; species Picea mariana. The sequence goes on from JASDQU010244395.1 coordinate 42,477, forward strand.
CTGTTATTTTGATTTCTTGTTTGAATTAAAATATGAATTCATAAAATGTACCTATTGTGTTGGATCTATATAATTGTTATATCTTTTGAGTAAATTGTGAATGGGATAGTATTAGTGTAATTTTTATAAGTATGGTGCACCAGATCTTGAGTAATTTTACTTGGTTTCATAAACAATAATTTGTGTTGAGATAGTTGTAGAGATTTATAAAAGTTTGCATTCCTGAAATTGTGTTATTTATAGAGACTTTTGTAATTTACTTTGAAATTTAAAGTGTGTTAATACATGAACAATTAAGATCCCATCATTCACCCTACATGGACTATTAAATGGAGAATCTTAATACACCTAATGTTTCTTGTATAGGAACAAAGAGGTTTTTCCATAATTGATTAAGTTATGAATGATTTCCTTTTAAATGTTGTGTGCAAAAAGTTGATTACTGCTTTTGATTTCTACAGGAAATAAGATCTTAAGTTCATATCTCTAATTCATAAGCCTCTAATGAACAGACTTGTCACCGAATAAAGAACCTTTTGCTTGATTGTTTTCTTGAGAATTTTTATTATCAGTTTTCTCTTATAAGTTTGAAACATAGTGTTAATTGTTGATTGCTTTAGTTGCTACAAGGATCAGATTCAAAGTCCATATTTTTATTTCATGAGCCTATAAATGGACAGATTCATTACTTGAGCAAGAACCTTTATATCACATGCTTGTTGGATTCAGTTTATGAGTTTTGTTTTCTATTTTTTTTAAGCTGTGTGAGGAAGATAGATTAAAAAGTTGTGAAACAGTGTATTGGTGTTGATTGTTTCTTATTTATGCTATACTCATCAGACATAGGAACGTATCTGTTATTGGCATATATAGTGCATCATCTCTACTGATTACAAATCCCGGTTGATAATTTATGTTTGGTAATATATTACGCAAATAATTGCACAAACATTTTGGCGTCATTGTCAAGGAGTTGTAAACGGTAATAGGTAGTATTTGAATCAGATTGCTTTAATAGTTTTGGATTTCTTTTATGGATGACCTGAGGGCGAAGAGGAGACGGTAAGACATGCGGGAAGAGCCCACACATCCACTTTGGTGGGGTTGCTCCAAAGTTGAGTTGTCCTCTCTTCTTTTGATGCAAGTGTCTTTTTATTTCTGCAAATTTAGTTTTATTTATGATAAGCTAACTTGTGCAAACCGATAACCTGGTGACAGCAGGATCCCAGTGATGCAAGGAGTTCAAGCTTGGTGTGTTTTGTTTTTACAAATAGTTTTAAATTCAGATCTTTAAATGATAAATCATGTTTGGGGTGTTGTAAGAACCCCCCGAGTACTAATCTGTGTTGCGAAACAGGTATCATCAACCAACTAGAGTAATTCAAGGATGATCAAGAGATTTTAGAATGTTCCTCCAAGAACTTTCTCGTATTTTGGCACAGCTGGGATATCCGCCTCTCAGGAAGAGCATATCTTAACATCAGTCAAGAATCTAGTTGTCTCTCCACAGGAAGATTTGGAAGTCCCTTCGGATTCCTCTTGTCAATTTGTTAAGGAGAATAAAGAATCATGGATAGAATTCAATGGAGAGAAACCAGTGGAACCTGAGATTGAGGAGTCCTTATCATGCCTCTCAACAGATCTTGTAAGTACTCCAAAGACCAACCATCTTGAAGAGGATAATCTTCATTGCATGGTAGAGGAGGACATTTGCTATGACCTAAACAAAGAAGAGAAACAAGAATATAGTGATCCTATTGAAATATGGTTTCAATTAGTTATTAGGTCACACCACTCTTTTATTTATTGCTTGATCTCATCATCAAAGCAGTTGGTCTTTCATACTCTGGTATGCATTAAAATTTATCTTTTAAAACTGAGTATGGATATATTTCTAACCTTGTTACGCACATGGCTTCACTGGAAGTATTCCTATTCTTGAAGGACATTTTATTTTGTTCAATTAGAGTAGGATAGGTAAATAAATAAATAAATGTTGCACATAAGTACAATGCAACCTATCTTTCATACTTTTCATAAATGAGAATGTCAAAAGTTTAAGATCTTTTGTTCCTACAGTAGATTTCTTTTTTAAAAAAAAGTTATGATGATTTTGTTTGGAATCTTATGAGAAGGGAATCTCTTCATCCTCTGAATACACACATAATACTGGAAGGGTTTCAAAAGCGGAGAAGACATCCTTGTCAACGGAAGATAACACTTAATGGAGTGCTTCATGACCTATTTCTTCAAGATTCTTCTTTTTCCTTAAAGTTGTTAAAAATGATGCATTCATGCTTTATATTTACTTATCTATTTTAAGACCACTATTTCACAAGGATGATTGATTAAGTGATCTTTTAATAACAGTTGAAGCTGAATGTTAATTCCAAACTATTTTATTCATAGCTAATAATTCAACTTTTGACATTTTTCCCTAAATTTTCTGTTTTTAAGCATGAATAAAAATCTAGTTTTAATTAGTTTCATTGGCTTGTTTTTAGCAGATGTTTGCAACTCTCTGAGAAGCCCTTTTTAGCATCTCACATTGTTTGCATGAGGCCATGCAAAACCTTAGGCATGGGGGAGTGGTTGTTAAAACCTTCATATTCTTTTGCAACTTCCGTCGGCGAGGCCAAATCAACATATTCAATGCTGGGATTTGATAGTCATTTCTAGAATTCCGGTACCATTCTATTCTAGTACTGTAGAATTGCATTCATCCAGTACTACAAACAATGTTTGCCTCTGTGTTCATCTAGTACCAAAGGAGAAAGTTTGCGTTCATCCGGTACTAAACAACATTCATGTGCTCATCTGGTACTGTGCTCATCTGGTACTGATGGTCACCTGTGTGCTCATCTGGTACCAAAGGAGGAGGTCTTCACTATTCCGGTATTGAACGACAACTGTGTGTTATTCCGATACTAAAGCAAAACCCTGCGTCCATCCGATACTCAGGTGATTCAGTACTAGTAATGAGGTGTTGGTAGCCCTTATCCTATACTCAAAGTTTTTGCTGCTCGATTTAAATGCTTCAAGTAATAGGACGTATAAACTCAACATTTTTCGTTTTACTAAAATAAATTAGACTAATTATGAAATAAACATATGGTTACTCTCAATTATTACACATGGAATTTTGAAATCCCTCGTATACATCTCCTCGTATATTATCATTGAATTCCTTAGTGAAGTGGTTGTCGTCATGAATGAGCAAAAATCATCCATCATGTCACTCTGTTCCAATACTATATGTTCCAGTACTGTAGAAACCTACTCCATTACTTATCTGGTACCGATGCCAAAGTGATATGATCTTTTTCATGTGCTTAACATTGTTTTCACTTCAGGTAATTAGAGGTATGGGCTAATATCTTCATGTTCTTTCTATCAAGGATCATTTAAGTCTTGTGTTGAATTGTTTTTACTTTCATGTACATCTTCCTCCTACATTTCTACACTCAACCCTAAATGAATCATCCTTGCTATCCTTTAAGAAGATATTTTCACATTTAGCTTTATATGATAATGGGTGCACTTGTCTTATTACCTCGTTATTTTGAAGAAGTGATTGTTAATTGAAATATCCATTGAAAAGTGGTGACACCATTATGTCTAATACTAACCTGGTTGATTCAAACAAGTTTTTATCCAAGTTTTTCTTTGAAGGCATTGATGAAAACCTCATGTGGTGGACCACCCTTGCAAAACCGCAATGAACTTTCATGAGAACCCTAATAGGATTAACTAGAGGGACCTCGTAGTCATTATCCGAGACGTTACATTATACATTGAATAGATGAGATTTAAGTTGAATGTGGATGATGTCACCCTTGGGCTAATTGAAAATAATTAATTATGTGCCTAATAAATATAAAACACTCTCATACCACCTGCCTTCCTTATACTCTAAAACTGTCAATGAATAGTATACACTATACTAAATCTTTTGAGTAATATAATAAAAAGGAAGTATCAGGAAGTACAAGTAAACCCATCGAGGTACTGAACAGACCTGTTGGCAGTGGGGCCATGCTTGTATGGTACTAAGGTAAACCCATCGAGGTACTGAACAGGCCTGCTGGCAGCGGGGCTATGCCGGGTAAAGGGAGTTGAAAAACATAAAATGACACACTTAAAACTGAACAAAAACCCTTGGGTCTCATTTTGAAGCAATCACTATCAAATCAAGGCTAGGAGATGACCTTTATATCTCTCGGATGATGTTCTTAAGAACCTTCAAGTATCCACTTTAGATTTTTATCTTTAAAAAATAGGTTTGCACGAGAAGTGAGACCCTCAGTATGTGTAATTCACCTTACCTAAGTAAAAAGAGATTTATCTCTAAAAACGTGGATAAAAAACGAGTTAATCATCTTGGGATGTATTCCTTTATGTGTTCCTCTCTTCAAATGATATCTAAACTATGCTTATATCACTTTTGTTTTAAAAGTAATCTAGCCAAGGGGGCCTATTAGTCAAATTCATTATGAAAACTCTTGGCCACTATCCTATAATCGTATTAGAGTCACATCCAACCCCTTTCTCCTAACTTTGATCGAAAACAGAGTGGATAAGACTTAACGTCAAATCACTAACATATCTAATCTATTACTCATGACTCCAATTTTCCGTCATAACTACTTTTCCATGAGTAAGAATGTGAAGCATAGGCCAGGAAGTTTATATGTATGACAGGAACTTAAGGAGCTAAAGAAAGGTGAAACTTCAGGGAATGCTTGATCGAGTGAAGAATATCATCAATTTTGAAATTTTGAATATCATTGTTGCATGAAGACATGCAATGAATTAAGCATGGGGGAATTCTTAGTCTCCATTTTGACATGTATAATGCCCTATCTTACCTTGTATTCAAGCCCTTTTTGCCTATGATATAAGCCTATACTTGATTGTTTCCTCCAAAAGCATACCTAATGACCTTGTTCATGTACACAAGAGGTAACTTATGATTAAGGCATGTTTTGTTTAATTTTCTTGAACTAATTCAATTAAAATGCTTGATTTTGTATTGTTTTACTCCTAAGCATTCTATTTCGGTACCTCAACATTGATACGGTACCAATAGACCCACACAACAGTGATCTGGTACCAACAGAATTGATCCGGTACTACCCTGAGTTATTCCAGTACCAAACAACTATGCCTATTCCGGTACCAGTGTGACTGTGCTATTCCGGTACCAATGCGACTATGTTATTCCAGTACCAAACGATTGTTTGTATTCCAGTACCAATTGCTATTTCCAAAAATCGTTTGTTGGACGAATCTGTTGTTGAAGATTTCGAGAGGGCAGTTGGACTGAAGCTTCCAAATCAGTTTTCAAGATCACGATAGACTTCATCACTCATGCACTTCGTGTCATGAGGACGAAGTCCATTCCTAAATATTCGATATGTATTTCCAATTGTAATATTTTAAAACTATTTCATAATTATCCTTAGCTCTTGATAGTAACGGCTTACTTTCTTTATAAGGGAGGTTGTATAGGTGATAGATGGATGTGTATTGATGTAATGAAGCAGTAGCAAGAACAAACATACGTATGGATGTAATGAACAAAATGATGTATATTGTTTTGATGTACAATATAGTGAGTTGCTGATTCAATTTACAAGCTGAAGAAATACAAAGAAGCTATTGTGCAATTTCTGGGTATGATTAGAGTGTCTTAGCCTGTTATCTTTTTAGAGCTTTCATGTTCAAATCAGGAAGGGCCCACCGTTCTGATATGGTAAGCTTAATGTAAAATATAGTTCAACTTTATATTCCTGTACATGTTTGTTTTATTCTAGCACTCAATTGTGTGTATCTTTCACCTGTTATTTTGATTTCTTGTTTGAATTAAAATATGAATTCATAAAATGTACCTATTGTGTTGGATCTATATAATTGTTATATCTTTTGAGTAAATTGTGAATGGGATTGTATTAGTGTAATTTTTATAAGTATGGTGCACCAGATCTTGAGTAATTTTACTTGGTTTCATAAACAGTAATTTGTGTTGAGATAATTGTAGAGATTTATAAAAGTTT
>JASDQU010244395.1:58468-71740 GCA_032191745.1 Picea mariana
CAATAAACATTAATTATCTTTCACATATGGTGGAACCAACTTGTACCCTTTACATCACAATTAGGGTTATCGATAAATCTTACTCTCAGACAATATAACAAGGGATCTCACACATACACTAGTGCTCAGAGACTAGGGGCATGTCCACATGTGCTCAGCCATAGGGATGTCCTATTCAACAGATCTCTATCTCACTGAGTCCACAGGAGAATCATCTGGAGTACCATCTCAAGCCTGACTCAACTGAGTCCACAAGGCAAGAGACGACATGTCATAACAACTCAGTTCAGAGTCTGATGCACACCCATCACATGGGCACCTTCACCCCTCACAGGGGTACACATTGTTTCATCTCAATCGAAAGAGGAACAACACACCCAACTCATGGGCATCCTCACCCCACACATGGGCAGACATCACCCCATCTCAGTCCAGAGAGGAACGACACACCCATCTCATGGGCACACCCAACTCATGGGCTCTCTCATAGATCGACTCACCCAGTCTGTGTCCTAGAGGATGTCTCACGAAGTTGTAATCATCAACACTCCCTCTCAATTAGAAAGGCATTCTCCACCAGGCCAAGTCTCTCACGGAAGTACTCGAACTTCGTCTTGGCAAGCACTTTGGTGAAGATATATGAAATATGCTCATGTGTAGGAAGGTTTTGCATGTGTATTGCTTTCCTTTGCACCATGTCTCTGATATAATGATATTTTATCTCAATGTGTTTTGATCTATCATGAAACACAACATTCTCAGGGAGCTTCAAACAACTATGGTTATCACAATGAATAATGGTAGGACCCATCTCACGATCAAATAAATCTGTCAGGAGCTTGCAAAACCACACCGTTTCGCGGACTACCATACTCAATGTTGTATACTCTACTTCTSCGGTACTCAAGGCCACAAAGTTATGTTTCCTACTGCACCAGGAAACCATTGCAGACCCCAAGGTAAAACAACAACCGGATGTGCTCTTCCGGTCCACTCCRTTCCCTACCCAATCTACATCGACATATCCCTGCAAACTCAAGTCTACACTGGAGGCATATCTCAGGCCATATCCAACTGTGCCTCATAGATATCTCAATACATACTTCATTGCTATCCAGTGAGTCTGTCTTGGCTGACTCATGAACTGACTAAGTACATTCACTGCATAGCATATATCGGGTATGGTGTTAACCACATACATCAATGATCTAATCAGTTGTCAGTACAAATGTGGATCAATCTTGCCTAAATCAGTAGAAGCATCATTCATTTTCTTCAAATCCATCACCATCGATGTAGGCATGGATTTTCACTCTGTCATACCAAGCTTCTTCAATATCTCCACTGTATATTTTCCTTGACTCAGAAAAATATCATCAATCCTCTACCATACTTCTAGTCCCAAGAATTAGTGCATCATACCCAGATCCTTCATCTCGAATTCAGAAGTCAATGCTCCCTTGCATTCAACAATAAGTCTTTATGAACCGGTGAGGAATAAGTCATCCACATACAGGACCAAGATTAGCCACTCGTTACCAACAATATGATAATATAGGTTTGGATCAACAACACTCTTGATGAATCTCAAACTCATCAAAAATCCATCCATCTTCTCGTACCAAGCACGGGGTGCTTGCTTTAGTCCATACAAGGCTTTCTTCAACCTGCACACATGAGTTTTCTCGTCGTGTATCACGAATCCTTCTGGTTGCTCGATGTAAAATTATTCATCAATCTCACCATTGAGAAATGTTGTCTTTACATCCATTAGATATAGTTTCCAACCCATAGATCCAGCTAGTGCAATGATAGTACAGATGGAAGTGTATCGAGCTACTAGAGCAAATGTCTCATCATAGTCAATTCCCTCCACCTGTGAGAATCCTCTAGCTACAAATATTGCTTTGTATTTCTCGACACTTCCATCAGTTGCATGTTTGATCTTATAGATCCACTTGGAATTTACTACAGACTTCCCTTCTGGTCTCGGAGCAATATCCCACACATCATTCTTCAAGACGAATTGATATTCTTCTGCCATGGCATATTGTCATACCTGTTGACTTGTCGCTTCTCCATGACAAGAAGGCTCAGAATCAATGATGTGGTTCATGGCTGAAAAGTAGCTCGAAAATCTATTTGGTCTTTTGCTCTCTCAGGATGTGCCTTGAGGAGCTACATGGCCCTCTACCTCTTGCAGAGTTTGTTGAGCCCAAGCAGGCCTTTTATGCCCTACTGCAATATATTTGGGGATATCAACTGGAGCAATTGGATCAGCTAGATCAACTGGAATAATGGTTGTCTCCCTCTGAAATGTTGAAGGGGGAGAAGGTAATGTCTCACTGTCAATCTCCATCGGAGATTCTCTGGATCTTTGAAAGGTTATCTCTTCTTCAAAGATAACATCTCTTCTTACCTCAATCTGTCTCTGACCAGGGATGTAGATCCGATATGCCTTCAAAGATTCACTGTATCCCACAAATGTACCATTTCTCCCTGAAGGGTCTAGCTTGGACCTCTTCTCTTTGGGTACATGAAAGTATACTTGGCACCCAAATATCTTTAAGTGTCCAATCTCAGGATTCACTCCGATGAAGGCTTCTTTGGGAGTTATGTTCTTCAAAATTTGGTGAGACTCTTGTTCTGAACATAAATTGTTGTCATGCATGCTTCTGCCAACATAATCATAGGTAGACTTTGATCATGTATCATCGCTTTGGTTGCCTCAATGATGGCTATGTTCTTCCTCTCTATAACCCCATTTTGTTGAGGGTTGTAAGGAACTGTGTACTCCCTCTTGATCACTACTTCAGTACATAAATTGTTGAAATCCTTGGAGGTGTATTCTCCTCCATTATCTTATCTTAGTACCTTGATCTTTCTTCCAGTGAGGTTCTCAACTTGAGCTTTGAATTCTTGAAATCTTGCAAGGAATCCATCCTTGGTCTTCAGGAAGTAAATCCAAGTTTTCTGAGAGTGATCATCTATGAAGAGTACATTGTAGAAATATCCATTCAGGGAGGCAACCATCATTGGCCCACAAACATCTGAATGTATCAAGTCCAAGATTTCCTTGGATCTATTGTCACTTCTCAAGAAAGACCCTTTGACATTTTTGCGAAGGGCACAACCTCTGCAAACACCTTTATGCTAAATCTGTAACTATGGAAGGCATGTTACCATTTTCCCTAGAGCTAGAAGAGCTCTATAATGAATGTGAGAAAGTCTCATATGCCATAGCTCAATCAAGTTGATAGTATCATGTAACAGGGCCTAGACAGGTCTGATGGTCAACCTATATAAGTTGTTTTCTCGAATACCAATTACTCTGGAAAAATTTATATGTGAGTCTTTGTTCCATGCAAGAAATTTTCCTTCATAAATGGTAACCTTGTAGCCTTTGTCTTCTAAGGACGAAATGTAGACAAGGTTCATCTTCATCCTAGGTACATATAGTACCTCACTTAACTGAAGAAGTATGTTAGAATCTAGTTGGAATGTAGACGGTCCAACCCATTTTACATTATATATGGAATTGTCTCCCAGTACAACATGTAGATTTATCTCTTTCTCAACAAGATCTGTCAGGTGATCTCCAAATCCGGTTATGTGAGGCACCACTGTCAATTAACCAAGTATCATTATTAGTAGGAACCATACTTGAGAGTGTTGAAATGAATAAGAAGGCTTCTTCTTTGATGTCTTCATCTCTCTAAAGTCTTGGCTTCCAAGAACTACATTTGCTTGATTCGTCAAGCTTATCTTCCATCATAGTTATGTTCATCATATTTTTAGATTCTTCACAAACCCTTGCCAACTGGCTAGAAAACCTAACAGCTAGGCTAGGCTAGAAAACTTAGGTTATGTTGGGCTTATGACTGCCAACAATAAGCCTTGAAAGTTAGAAGAACACTGGTGAGATGAAAAGCTCATTCAATGAGCTACAAAAACCCTAAATCTGAATTTTCTGCAGAAAATTGCGAAACCTTAGAAATCCTAGGGCCAAAAATCCAAAATTATCGGAATTGCAATCTGAAGCTTGTCAGAGGTGTGTTGAAGGAGGTCGTACACTCCCATACAATTTTTATCCCTAATTCTCAAGTATAAGGTGATGAAATACCAAAACAAGAGAGGGTCGTACGAAATTGCAGAAACCCTGGAGGGTCATACGAAATTGTAGAAAAAGGAGGACGACGGACTTTAATGCATGTGCAATGGGTTCTTCAAGACCTACGCTCTGATTCCATGTTGAATTTTCACTATGCCAGGCTCAAGCATGAAGTTTATTTCATTTTAGTCATGTACTTGAACCATAAACAAATGCAACTACACCATTCACAATTGCTGCAATAACCAAGATCACAAGAAGAAATACCATGCACAAGAACACAAGAAATATCCTGGGAAAACCCTTCTCGACAAGGGAGAAAAAACCAACAATCCTTTGCTATATTCTCAAGAGAAGATCCTCCAACCATGAAAGCCTAATGCACGCAAGAGAGTGCTCTACTGCCTTGAAACTTGTGCCTAAGAGAGGTGTGCACTTTAACCCTAGAAGATGTACTTACTGAAATTTCCAAATGACAAGTGACTTGTTTGTTTCCTCAATGGGGAAATCACCTTTATTTATACTAGAATGGACAAACCAAAAGTGGTGTTTATTGGCACAACAGGGTCAACCTCAATAACTAAGAAAATAATTGATTATTACAATAAACATTAATTATCTTTCACATATGGTGGAGCCGACTTGTACCCTTTACATCACAATTAGGGTTATAGGTAAATCTTACTCTCAGACAATATAGCAAAGGATCTCACACATCCACTAGTGCTCAACCACTAGGGGCACGTCCACATGTGCTCAACCACAGGGGCATCCTACTCAACAGATCTCTATCTCACTGAGTCCATAAGAGAATCATCTGGAATACCATCTCAAGCCTGACTCAACCGAGTCCACAAGGCAAGAGACCACACGTCATAACAACTCAGTCCAGAGTTTGACGTGCACCCATCACATAGGCACCTTCACCCCTCACAGGGGTACACATCGTTTCATCTCAATCCAGAGAGGAACGACACACCCAACTCATGGGCATCCTCACCCCACACAGGGGCACACATCGTCTCATCTCATTCCAGAGAGGAACGACACACCCATCTCATGGGCATACACAACTCATGGGCTCTCTCACACGTCGACTCACTCAGTCTGTGTCATGGAGGATGTCTCACGAAGTTGTAATCATCAACACATGAAACATTGGGTGTTCTGATAGCCGTATTGTTCTAATAGCCTTATGCAACTTTGATTTTCATAGTATATTACAATCGAATCTGGTACATGATCAAATAATCCTGAAATCAACGTCCTCAACCATAATGCTTCGGTACATCCCTCACATGTTGCGATATATTATGCTTCTGCTATGTTGAGTGCGACAGACTTTTGTTTCTTGTTGGCCCGTGATATCATATCAGAGCCCAAGTTGAAACACATCCCTAAAGTATTCCTTCTGTCTTCTACACTCCCTGCCCAATCTGAATATGCAAATCCATGAAGTTGTATATCATTGGATGAGGTGTATCTTAAACCATAGTTTAGTGTCCCATGAATATATCTTAGAACATGCTTTGCAGCTATCCAATGCTCATGTCTGGGTTCCACCTGGAACTAGCTTAAGGTGTTTACAACAAAGAAAATATATGGTCAAGTATTTACTAGATACATCAACGACCCAATCAATTGTCAATATACGGATGGGTGTACTGGATCAAAATCTGAGTCTCTTACTTTTCTTATATTTGTGGTCAAAGGAGTGGTCATGGATTTGCAATCCATCATTCCAAATTTCTGAAGAATCTTCACTGCATACGTTCCTTGTCCAAGGAAGACTTCACCACGCTTCTACCATACTTTTAGTCTCAAGTAACAGTGCATGAGACCAAGATCTTTCATATCGAACTCAGAACCTAGTTCCTTCTTACATTGGGTGATGAGAGATTCTGCACTTGTCAAGAATAAGTCATCGACATATAGCAGTAGAATCACATGTGTATTGTTCACAACTTTGTAGTAGAGATTTGGATCTGCATGACTCTTAGAGAAACCAAGTCTTATTAAGTAGTTATCTATTTTCGCATACCAAACTCTTGGAGCTTGCTTGAGACCATACAGGGCTTTCTTAAATCTGCAAACATGAGTATCTCTAGAATGTACTTCAAAGCCTTGAGGTTGTTCAATGTATACCTCTTCTTCAATTGTTCCATTGACAAAAGTTGTCTTTACATCCATCTGATGTAGACTCCACCCCATGGAGGCAACAAGAGATACAATGGCTCTAATAGAAGTATATCTGGCAACATGAACAAAGGTTTCGTCATAATCTTCTCCCTCCTTCTGAGAGAACCCTCTAGCTATGAACCTTGCCTTGTAGTTGTCCACGCATTCGTATGTTGCATGTTTGATTTTATAGACCCATTTTGAAGTTACCGCTGATTTTTCTTTCGGTCTAGGCACGATTTCCCATACATCATTTTTCATGATGGATTGGTGTTCTTCTGTCAAGCTTCTTTCCATTGTTTCTTCTGAGTTGCTTCTTCAAATGTGGTGGGTTCTTCATTTATAAGCTTTGTCATACATGTTGCATAGCTGGAGAATATTTTGGGCTTTTTTCTTTCTCTGAAGGTGCCACTTGGGGCTTTGAATCTTTCTGCTTCTTGTAGAGTAGTCTCAAGCCAAGTTGGACGTTTTCTAGTTTTGGGTACAGTGACGGATTCAATAGGTTCACATGATTGCATCGGATGATCAAGTTGTTCTGGTTCTTCATTCTGACTTTCTGGAAGATAGGTGCTTTCTTCTTTAACCTCTTCATATTCTTCTTTTTATATGGATTCTTCTATAGATTTCTTGAAAGTCGTCTTCTCATTAAAGGTCACGTCTCTGTTGAGTTCAACCTTATGTTGTTCTAAGATTCTATAGGCTTTGGATGATTCACTATATCCAACAAATATGTCTTTCTTTCCTGAGGGTTCTAGTTTCTTCCTTTTATCCTTGGAGATATGAATGTAAATAGGGCACCCAAAGATTCTTAAGTGTTCCACATTGGGTTTCTTTCCTGAGAAGGCTTCTTCTAGAGTCATATCCTTCAATATGCGGTGGGGACTTCTGTTATGAACATATATTGTTGTCATGGTTGCTTCTCCCCATAAATACATGGACAAACCTTGATCATTAATCAGTGCCTTCACGGTTTCCTCAACGAATCTATTCTTCCTTTCTGCTACACCATTTTGTTTATGATTGTGACGAACGATTAGCTCCCTCCTAATCCCTGTTGATTTGCAAAAGGCAACAAATTTCTTGGATGTGTATTCTCCTCCATTATCTGCTCTCAAAGTCTTGATTTTCTTGCTTCTGAGGTTTTCTATTTCTGCTTTGAATTCTTGAAACTTGTTGAAAACTTCATCCATTCTCTTTAGGAGATATAACCAAGTCTTTCTTGAGTAATTGCCTATGAATATTACATAATAAAGGGAACCTCCTAGAGATTTAATTGGCATTGGACCGCAAACATATGAATGTAGATTTTCAGGTCCTATCAGGCTTGTCAATTGGGTCTGTCTTTGACCACAGTTAGGCTCTAAGTTTCAACTATTATGTAAAGTGTTTGTTGTTGTTTTATGATAGCCAACAGTCCAAGAAGTTCTTATTGATTTGTTGCGGTTGCACTTCCAATTTTAGATGCTCTAGCATGTAGTTTTAGTAACCAGAAGTTAGCACATGCATACTAAAATAAGTACAACACACCTAAAGATCTTTACAGTTGAAAATGAACAGATCTAAAAGACTAACACATGCATTTTTGTACACGGCTATTTTTGGTCAACATGACCCTAGATAAACCCCCCCCTAGGAAAAACCAGTTTGGGATATATGTCTATATAATGATGATTAAAGCAAGAAATACAACAAGTAATGAAATACAATGGAACCTATATACATTAGCAAGCTCCTCACGAGCCTTTCCACAAGAACCAGAGAAAGAAGTGCCCAAACTGTGGTGCGCCCTCTCCCTTTGTTTCCCTTTGTACTGAACTGAAGTGCCCTAGCTCAACAATAACCCAATGAAGAAATCCCTCCACAAGAATGTCCTCTCATGTGTTGCCTCTCCACTAAAACTGTCAGAGCTTGAATCCTCCAAGCTGATCTGCTACTAGGTAGTTTCCAGTCGTCTCAACATGTGCGCCCTCCTCCTAGCAGAAATGATCACCAAAAATAAACTGAGCCATAAACTGAATGCATCTCTCCACAGAAACAAGTGCCCAAGCTCTCCTCTCCCTATGCATCAAACCTCATCTCAATCTGACAAGACCTCCTCCTTTGATGAGCAAATGAAGGAAACAAAATGCGCCCTCCTCCTCAAGATGCGCCCCTCCTCCATGAAAATGCTCCCTCTCAGAGATGGAAGCTATGGCTCCATGGAAATGCTCTCCATCCAAGCTCAAACCAACCTCAAGCTTCTCCTCAAACTCTCAAGGGTTTCACTCAAACCCTCATGAAGTGAGCCCTCCTTCTCCTCAAGAAATGCGCCCCTCTTCTCTTCTCCAAAACTCTCAAGTGAAGAATGAGTCTCCAAAATGCCTTTACCCTCTCTTTAGCCCCCTCATGTCAACCCTAAAAGATCAATGGCCTAGATTAGATCTAGCCAAGTCTAATCAATGGATGAGATCAACTCCAATAATCTCACTAAAGAAACCCACTTTCCTTAGTTTTTTTATGTCTATTAATTCACCCACATTGTGAATTAATTGTCACTTTATGACTTAAGTGACATATTTCACTTTTGACTTAAAACTCCTAAGTCAAAGTGAAATTAGAATCATAAAGTAAAGTACAAGGGTAATACTCTTCCTCCTTTGTGCTTAGAGACTCATAAGCACATGGGGACCACTTTCCAAGGTACCCAAATCTCAACACTCCCTCTTACCGAGGAAAGTGCTCGTCACCACCAATAACATCCCTATAGTGGACATGGTTGCCTCCTGGCATATGATCGGTGAGTATGGTTGTTCTCTGATCTTTGAAAGTGGACTCTGTCACAGATCTACTCAATCTATATGATCTATAAATGGCACCGACTCTCCATCTATCCAAGATCATCTAGAACTCGACATCACACCGAAGATCTCCACCTTTGTCTCCCACCAAGGATTTCCTCCTACTCTTGGCCTCTCACCAAGAGTCTCTACTATTAGCATCTCACCAAGAGTCTCCCTCTATTGGTCTCTCACCAAGAGTCATCAACTTGGCCTCTCGCCAAGTCACCTCCACCTGAAGTGGATCCAGAACCTGATCTGCCTGTCTCAGAAGCCATGTGAGGCTTAAGCCTCTGTGGTGCCCTGTTGCTCCTCATCATCATCCTCTGATGCACTAAAGCTGTAGTACCAACTCTTTGTCTGCTCAGCTGCTCTGAAACTATAGCTACACTAGGTGGACCAATCACCCATTCTGAAGATGTTCAGGGACACTGAGTATCATCTCCCTCTGAATCACTATTATGCGTCAGTTTGTCCTCCTCAACTCGATCTCCCCATCTAGTGCTGGATGGCGTAATAGCAAATAAAGTAGTAATGAATGCACACTCTCTGGCAAACTGATCATTGAACTCTATCTCCTCTACTGTCGTTGCTAACACATCCTGCTTCTTCTTCTTCTTGGGACACTGTCCTGCATAGTGACCCATCTCTCCACAAGCAAAGCATCTCACTGTGCTCATGTCTCTCTTCTGCCCACTGTTGTTGCTGCTCTCTCTTCCCTGTGGTGGGGCCCCAAACCTGGGACCCTGCCGACCTCCACGACCGATCTTCTTCTTGCCCTTTGTCCAAAGAGCAAGGTTCTCGTCACCAGAAACTGTCTGTTGTTGCTACTGGGGTTGTCCAGAAGCCTCAGCTGCAAGCCTAATCTCCTCCTGGACGAAGTCATCCCACATCCTCTCCCATGTAGGCATAACCTCCTTGGCAACAATGCCCCGTACAAATGGACCCCATGGTTTGGTGAAGCTATTCATAGCTTGCCTCACCAAAGAGTTAGGGTTCACAACCTCTCCAACGGCTGCCAACTCATCTCCAATCTGTGTGTATCTACTAAGGAATGAAGTAACTGTCTCGTCCTCGAGCATGTGAATGCCCCTGAGTCGGTCATGAAAAACCAACTTCTGGTTCTCATTAGAGCTCTCGTACAACTTGCACAAAGATGCCCACATCTCATATGCACAAGTCTTCCCAGTCAGGTGGGGAATAATGTGATCTCTCACAGCATCACATATGATCCTCTTTGCCTTGTTCTTCCTCCTGAATTTTGCTACCAAGATGGGAGCAGTGGCAGGAATGGGAGGAACAAATGCCTCGACTATGTCCCATAGCTCGAGGTCCTCTAAGACAAAGACCATCCTCGCCTTCCAAGGCGACCAATTGCTAGCCCCAGCCAGCCTGTCCTCCACACGCATCTAAGATACTGACATGTCTACCAACTGTGCTCACTCTGATGCTCCCAATGCAAAGGAACGTTGTCTTACTTTTGTCAACACAGGTGTGAAAAGAGGCAAGTGAATCCACGACCTCACTCCTAATCAGTAGGTGTGAAAAGAGGCCATCTCTACAGCCTCACTCCTATCCAAGCAGATGTGAAAAGAGGTTGTCCACAAGTGTCAAAAATCAGCCCAACAAATCCACCCACAACTATCCACAAACACTATAAACTAGCTGTCCAAAATCTGTCTTGAGTTGTGCAACTGACAATGAAGGAAATGTACCTTCAGATCTGAAGTTTACCCACTGTTTTGCACTATAAACTTGTTGTCCAAAACAGCCAACAAATCTGATATAAAGACTTCTCCAAACTACCCAAAAAGTGCTCCTAAATCAGCGAGTCTAAGCCACCTTTGGCTCTGATACCATGTAGATTTTCAGGTCCTATCAGGCTTGTCAACTGGGCCTATCTTTGAACACAGTTAGGCTCTAAGTTTCAACTGTGATGTAAAGTGGTTGTTGTTGTTTTAGGATAGCCAAAAGTCCAAGAACTTCTTGTTGATTTGTTACGATTGCACTTCCAATTTTAGGTGCTCTAGCATGTAGTTTTAGTAACCAGAAGTTAGCACATGCATACTAAAATAAGTACAACACACATAAAGATCTTTATAGCTGAAAATGAACAGATCTAAAAGACCAACACATGCATTTTTGTACACAGGTATTTTTGGTCAACATGACCTTGGATAAAACCCCACCACGGAAAACTAGTTTGGGATATCTGTCTATATAATGATGATTAAAGCAAGAGATACAACAAGTAATGAAATACAATGGAACCTGTATACATAGCAAGCTCCTCACGAGCCTTGCCACAAGAACCAGAGAAAGAAGTGCCCAAACTGTGGTGCGCCCTCTCCCTTTGTTGCTCTCTATATTGAATTGAAGCGCCCTAGCTCATCAGTAACCCAATGAAGAAATCCCTCCACANTCACTTTATGACTTAAGTGACATATTTCACTTTTGACTTAAAACTCCTAAGTGAAAGTGAAATTAGAATCATAAAGTAAAGTACAAGGGTAATAGTCTTCCCCCTTTGTGTTTAGAGACTCATAAGCACATGGGGACCACTTTCCAAGGTACCCAAATCTCAACACTGAATGCATTAGATCTAGGATTTCCTTAGATATATTATTGTTGCTTGGGAATGGCTTCTTAACATTTTTACCAAGAGCACATCCTCTGCAAATTCCTTCATGTGTAGATTGTAGTTCTGGTATTCCTTCAACCATCTTCGTGAGGAAAGGTAATGCTTGATAGTTAAGATGAGCATACCCTCTATGCCAAAGTTCATTGGGATTGACTTCATCATGCACAAGAGCTTCATCATTACGCTCTAGTAGTCTATATAGTCTTCTTCACGAGTTCCAATAACTATAGCATTCTCTATGCTGGAGTCTCTAGACCAAGATAGTACTTCACCATCTACAAAGGTTATTCTATTCCTTTGTCTTCTAGGCAAGATATAGATACAAGATTCTTTTCTAAACCAGGTACATATAAGACATTGTTTAAATGAACATTGTTACTTGTTTTCAATTTGATGGAGGCTTGACCAATTCCTTCAACTGGATAGGTGTTCTTATCTCCATGTTCTACCTTGTAGGATGTCTTCTTTTCATTTAGACTGCAGTCTGACCTAGTCTCTTGTCATATGCCTGGAAGTTCCACTGTCAATTATCCACATGTCATCTTCAAGAGTTCTTGTAAGAGCTTAATAGTGTAGATGATCCATCTTTTCATTCATGATCCTTTGTTGACTAATAGTTGGTCAAACTTTGACTTTGATTGGTCAAACGTTGACTTTGACACAAAATATCAACCTTGATGCTTTTGCCTTTTGAGATTGCCAATAGATGCACTGGACTAAGGCGTACTAGAATCTCCTCTCCTTGAGTAATGTGTTCCATCATAAGGTGTTGGGCAAGAGGTTTTAGGGTTTTGCAACTGCACCTACTAGTAACCCTAGCGACAGTGCTTCAATAACTGCACCTACTAGAAACCCTAGTGGCAATTCTTCAACGAGCCTGATAATCTTATTGCTTAGCTTCCTTCCAGTGGTTACACTGAATGAAGGAGGTGTGGGCCCATAACCTGTTAGAAAAATGGGTGTGCTCGTTTAACCATAGACAATATAGCAATATTGCCACCCAACCATAGGCACAAATACCACCCTTGAGCACCTTCACCTTGACAGAGAGAAAAATTTTAGTAGCAAGTCAATAGCCAACCAAGGCTAATGCACCAAGCAAAGATAACCAAGACTAATCAGAAAGTCCAACACAGAAAGACCGAAATTACAAGTTGCAATAGTTGCAGCTGCAGCTACTCTCGAGACTTGCACACCACTAAATTTCTACAGTTATGAGTTGTGAGTACCAAATGAACTCTGATATCCTGTATTTATACTACTCCTCCTTAGTTGTCTGGGCTAACTTCTCTTTCAGGAGGCTAAAAACTCAATATTAATTATTTTCTTTAGCCGACTTGTCTTCTAGAGTTATGTCCAATGCTTTAGGGGTTTTTCTTGCTTCCTGGAATATTCTAGTCTCGTCAATGGTTACAAGCGGAAGTTAATACCTCTTGTAGCTACCATAATATCAACACTTAGTCCCATGGCAATATATATATATATATATATATATATATATATATATATATATATATATATATATA
>JASDQU010244396.1:16537-27724 GCA_032191745.1 Picea mariana
CAGATCCTTTGGGAACCCTCCCAACCGTCGATCTAAGGAAGCCACCCTCTACTACTCAACCAATCGGGAAGGCATCATGGAGCAACACATGGCCCCTAGTTTTCCCTATGTAAAATGTTGTCGATCAAAATAGAGCCATTGGATGAGAGGGTATGTGGCAAGAGATCCCATAGTCCAGAGACTTAATACTCTGTAGGAGCTTTGCAAAGGGTTTTCTAGGTGTGAAAACTCCTGAAGTGGCGAACGACGAAGTAATATGGACCGTTGATAGGTAGAGGACACATGGCGCTAGATCCGAGAGTCTAGATACTTGGCTCTTCAGGGGATTTGCAATGTGAGGAGTTGCAAACTCTAAAACCATAAAGTAATGGAGGCCATGGATCCGAGGACTACATGGACTCTAACTGACCGTGAGATCGAAGGGCTAGGCAACTATTAGTCCAATATGACATGGCATCTTGACATCATTCAAGGTAATGTGGACCCACATTATGTGTGCCACATGTTACATGAATATGGAGGATTCATAGACCCGTTATGCCTGTTAGAGCATGACACATGTCACCCCTTGATGAGGACACATGTCACCCCTGGCCCTCGCTGCATGTCAGCTTCTGGTTCATTCTCGCCTAGCCAACGTGGTTGGTGACATGTCTAGGACTCTGTGAGTCTGGATAACTTCGAGAGTTTGAAATATTTGGGCATAGTATAATAAACGCATGTTCAACATCAATCATTGATTGCCAAACAACAAACATTTAAAGAGGATCATCGATTGTCGAAACGCCAAAAATATAGGACGTCAGATGCAGATTATCGAATGTCGAATGTTCAACGATGATCGTCGATTGTCGAAGCACCGAATGATATAGGTGGATATCAGTGGCCACCCATCCTTTCCAACTGGATCAAAACAGTTTTCTGGCAAATTTTGGTAATTTACTATTTTTAGCAGTTTTTCGGGTCGTGAACTTCCTGAGCCATTTTGAGGCCCTAAATGACGTTTTTTGGAATGGATGGACTAAAAAATATCATCATTTGTAGTCCTCAGATATATCTTTCTAACGATCTATCGTGCGCCCCAAATGAAGATCGTATGCTAAAGCTACGGCCCTGGGAAATTGATACACCAAACTACCCAAAACGGGGTCCACAAAACTATTGGCTTTTCATCTTCTGGGGTTAGGATTTTGGATTTTACTTATGTTAAAAACTCCTTCGGAGCCTCATTGTAACAATCATCTTCTTGCGAATGTGAGTAGCTATCACATCTCTTCTCAGAGATAAGTTTCCACCATTCTAGCGAGTCTTTCACTCTGTATTTTTACAGTCTCTATACATTTCTTTCATTAATAGAAATTAGGTATTATTGTATCTCTGTGTTTATGGTTTCATCTATGATACATTTATGTTATATTATTGGATATCCCCGATATCTCTATGCATTTATTTATTATATCTCTGCTTTATTTTCGTGCCAAAAAATAATCCAGATCAGTGGTATCAGAGTAGGCTGCTCTTGATCATTTTTCAATGCATGTCCTTGATGAGGTCCAAGTATAGAAAGTTGGATATTGAGCTTGTCTCTCTTGAAGAAAATCTCTCTCACACGCCCAAGAAACCCTCCATGGCAGAAGAAAAGAAAAACGATGGAGAAAATGATCCTATCAATTTGTTTCTTGAGCAAGCTCTCATGCGACAGAGGGACGAAATGATGGAGATTTTTTCCCACATCCTTCAACGCCTGCCGATAGCAACAATTGCATCTTCATCAAACAACCACTTTGGAAGCACCTTTCCTTTCAAGGTACAGGTTAATTTTTATATTCCCGTATTTGAAGGTCAGATAGATGCGGATGCCCTAGACAAATGGTTAAATCTATTATAAGGTTATTTCTCTATTCATAATTTTTTCGACAGGGAAAAGATCACCTTCACGCTCCCCCATGTCAAACATTGATAGGAAAATTACTGGGACCAAAGTTCCACAGAGGAGTCTGGAATATATGGGGCCAAGCCCACTTGGGATTTTTTTGTGGATGCGGTAAAGGAACAATATTACCCCGTTGGCAACTATGAGGAACAGTATGTGAGATGGACCACAATATGGCAAGAGAGGGGGCAAGTAGTTATGTAGTTCACCAATACCTTCCATACCTTGCGCACCAAGCTAGGTATCAAAGACTCCAAATGACATTTGGTTCTGACATACCGTGGGGCTCTACAAAGATACATCCAAACTGAAATGGATTTTCTAGACATCTCATCAATCGATGTTTCTTATCGATATGCTATTAAAATCGAGCAGAAATTTAAGCACCAGAACAAATGGGAGTTTCGGGTCTGAAAATCCGCAACAACCAATGTATGACAAAGACGACCCTAACAAACAGTCTCCCGAAAACTAGTCTAAGCCACAGGAAAATAAGGGTCATGGGAAGACAAAGAAGGACACCGAAAAATGGTGCGATTTCCACAAAATCCCCTAACACAACACTAAAGAATGTTGCTCAAAATAGTCATTGGTGGCCAAGATCAAAGACAAGGAGTTGAACCCTGATTTAGAATCTGATTATGAAAATACTGGTAAAAGATAGATCATCAGCGCAGACCCCACTGCTATTGTCGCGATCGCAACAATTCTACCAGAAGAACCAATAGATCTTGAAGAGGGGGAGTGCCTTTTTCATTCATAGATGTGAGTTAAGGGGACCCCACTGCATTTTATTGTTGATAGAGGAATCCAGAAGAACCTCATCTCAGAAGAGGTCATCAAACAGTTGGGATCATTGACAACACCACACCCGCAACCATACAACATCGGGTGGCTTCGTCAGGGATGAGATCTTCATGTCAGACAGTAGTGATGATTGTCATACGACATCCAACCTTTGAAGGATGAGGTATTATGTGATGTTTCCCCATTGGATTACTATGATGTTCTCTTAGGCCAACCATATATGTGGAGACACCATGTTGTTTATGAGTCTCGACCCCGTAGTGTCATTGTTTATCTTGGGGGTCATATCCATAGAATACTAGAGGTAGTTCCGACTATTGTTCCACCTAAACAGTGTTGCAAGGTAGTATCTAATATTGCAAAATTTAGCTTCTCACAATCCATTCAAAAAGAGAACAAAAGGATACTCCAACCACTACAACATCACCCCATGCACCTTCTATCCAACAGAAGCATGTCGTGTTGGAGTTACTTCACACACCTAGGATTTATTTTTCCTAAGGTTATTCCTTGTTAATTATTCATAATTATTCATTATCCAGGTTCCTATATTTTAGGGGAGAATATTCCACCTGGAGAATATTCTCTTTCAATTGACACTTCAGTTTGACTAGTTGAGTTGAGTTTAGATGTTGCATTGGTTTTGTCACCATGCAACATTGGGATCATCACCAACTCACTACTCTTTTTTCAGTTAGTTAACTAAAGACTAGTTGACTAGTTAACTCAGCTAGGTGGCAGTTCACTCCCGTAACTACCTGAGAGACTAGACTAGGTGGCAATTTACTCTCGTAACTGCATGAGAGACTAGACTAGGTGGTAGTTTACTCTTGTAACTGTTGTTGTGTGTCCAGATCAATCTAGACCACCACTATGGCTCATTATTTACTCATGTATCCTATATCTATTGTAAATTATTCACTCTTTGAGTGTGGAATACCGTTAATGAGAATTCTTCCATTCTTTCTCTCCTTATTTCTTAACTTCTCTCTGCAAATGTGTGTAGTATTTTCTAGATAGATCTATTTTGCGCAGGTTCAAAACATTTACATGGTATCAGAGCTGACGAATTGCTAAGCAAAAGCTACACCAAAATATTTTTTGCAAGTACAAAAGATTGAAGAGAACAAAAAGATGGATTATTCGCCGGAAATACTTCTCATGCCTCATAACTATTTGGAATGAAAGCCAAAAATTCTTCTTCATATTAGATACAGAGGCTTGTACCAAATAACCATGGCAATGAAAGTAGAGCTTGATTCTATTGATGAGAAAAATGACTTTCTCAATAGACAAGATATGGCCATAGGAAGTATCAGCATGTCTGTTTCTCCTGAACTTTTCCATCAAGTATATGAAGAATCACAAGGATTAAATCCAAATGAATTATGGACTAGATTGGAGGTTATATTTTGGAATAAAGAATATTGTGAATATTTCATGCAGGATGTCGAATAGATAAAGCCAGAAGAGAAGCCATCAAAAGATCAAGCCTCTTATTATGAAGAGTCTTCTACAAACGTTTTTGCAGAAATTAGTATTCCAATAATTGAAGATGATGTCTACTTCATTTCAGATTTATTTTCTAAAATTCATGTGGAAGATATATGGCATGCATCTCATGGGTCACACGCAGACACTTTTGCATGCACCATGCATGCATCTCAGGAGTCAAAAAGGGATCTGTGCACATCAGACGCCATTCTGATATTTTCTGAGAAAAATTTGCAGAAACAAATTGAATATTTGAATTCCTCTCTGGAAAATATCCAATTTCAAAAAAAACATGATCTAAAACAAAGTCTGGAAACTGAAGTTATGATCGTTTCAAAATCAACAAAATTTCAACATTTTTTCGGAAACGGCCGTACGGTTTTCAAAATTTCATCCAAAATTTATTTGGATATTATTCATTACAAGAAAATAAAGTGGATATGTGTGAAAATATCAATGATGAATATACTTCATCAGATTCGTGCAGACATCTACATCTTCAACAAAATATTCAAAGAGCACAAACTTGCACAGTTGCGAGGTCTTCTTGGAGTGAAGGACATGGTTGCTTAGCAACTACCATTTGTTCCTTCTCATTTTTTATTTTATGCATTGTAATTTGAGGGGGGGTTTTGTTCCCATGAAATTTTCCCTCTTTCCTCGTTTAGTTCAGTGTATCTTTTGTATATGGGTACCTAACATGGCCTCGTAGCCGGGACCCATTCTTTATTTTGACCATAGTGATGTTCAGGGGGGGTGTTGGAGTTACTTCACACACACCTAGGATTTATTTTTCCTAAGTTTATTCCTTGTTTATTAGTCATAATTAGTCACTATCCAGTCTCCTATATTTTAGGGGAGAATATTCCACCTGGAGAATATTCTCTTTCAATTGACACTTCAGTTTGACTAGTTGAGTTNAGATGTTGCATTGGTTTTGTCACCATGCAACATTGGGATCATCACCAACTCACTACTCTTTGTTTAGTCAGTTAACTGAAGACTAGTTGACTAGTTAACTTAGCTAGGTGGTAGTTCACTCCCATAACTGCCTAAGAGACTAGACTAGGTGGTAGTTTACTCTCGTAACTACATGAGAGACTAGACTAGGTGGCAGTTTACTCTTGTAACTGTTGGTGTGTGTCCATATCAATCTAGAACACCACTATGGCTCATTAGTTACTCATGTATCCTATATCTATTGTAAGTTATTCACTCTTTGAGTGTGGAATACCATGAATGAGATTTCTTCCATTCTTTCTCTCCTTCTTCTTCTTTCTTAATTTCTCTCTGAAAATGTGTGTAGTATTTTCGAGATAGATCTATTTTGTGCAGGTTCAAAACATTTACATGGTATCAGAGCCAACGGATTGCTAAGAAAAAGCTACACCAAATTTTTTTTTGCAGGCACAAAAGATTGAAGACAACAAAAAGATGGATTATTCACCGGAAATACTTCTCAAGCCTCATAACTATTTGGAATGGAAGCCAAAAATTCTTATTCATATTAGATGCAGAGGCTTGTACCAAATAACTATGGCAATGGAAGTAGAGCCTGATTCTGTCGATGAGAAAAATGACTTTCTCAATAGACAAGATATGGCCATAGGAAGTATCGGCATGTCTATTTCTCCTGAACTTTTCCATCAAGTATATGAAGAATCACAAGGATTAAATCCAAATGAATTATGGACTAGATTGGAGGGTATATTTGGGAATAAAGAATATTTTGAAGATTTCATGCAGGAGGTCGAACAGATAGAGCCATAAGAGAAGCCATAAAAAGATCAACCCTCTTATTATGAAGAGTCTTCTACAAACGTTTTTGCAGAAATTAGTATTCCAATAATTGAAGATGATGTCTACTTCATTTCAGATTTATTTTCTGAAATTCATGTGGAGGATATATGGCATGCATCTCATGGGTCACATGCAGACACTTTTGCATGCACCATGCATGCATCTCAAGAGTCAAAAAGGGAGCCGCGCACATCAGACGCCATTCTGATATTTTCTGAGAAAAATTTGCAGAAACAAATTGGATATTTGAATTCCTCTCTAGAAAATATCCAATTTCAAAAAAAACATCATTTAAAATGGAGTACGGGAACTAAAGTTATGATCGTTTCAAAATCAACAAAATTTCATCATTTTTCTGGAAATGGTCGTACGGTTTTCAAAATTGCATCCAAAATTTATTTGGATATTATTCATTACAACAAGATAAAGTGGATATGTCTGGAAATATCAATGATGCATATACTTCATCAGATCCATGCAGACATCTACATCTTCAAAAAAATCTTCAAAGAGCACAAACTTGCACAGTTACGAGGTCTTCTTGGAGTGAAGGACATGGTTGCTTAGCAATTGCCTTTTGTTCCTTCTCATTTTTTATTTTATGCATTGTAATTTGAGGGGGGGTTTTGTTCCCATGAGTTTTTCCCTCTTTCCTCATTTAGTTTAGTGTATCTTTTGTATTTGGGTACCTAACATGGCCTCGTAGCCGAGATCCCTTCTTTATTTTCACCATAGTGATGTTCAAGGGGGGTGTTGGAGTTACTTCACAAACACCTAGGATTTATTTTTCCTAAGGTTATTCCTTGTTTATTATTCATTATCTAGTCTCCTATATTTTAGGGGAGAATATTCCACCTGGAGAATATTCTCTTTCAATTAACACTTCAGTTTGACTAGTTGAGTTGAGTTTATATGTTGCATTGGTTTTGTCACCATTCAACATTGGGATCATCACCGACTCACTACTCTTTGTTCAGTCAGTTAACTGAAGACAAGTTGACTAGTTAACTCAGCTAGGTGGTAGTTCACTCCCGTAACTACCTGAGAGACTAGACTAGGTGGCAGTTTACTCTCGTAACTGCCTGAGAGACTAGACTAGGTGATAGTTTACTCTTGTAACTACTGGTGTGTGTCCAGATCAATCTAGACCACCACTATGGCTCATTAGTTACTCATGTATCCTATATCTATTATAAATTATTCACTCTTTGAGTGTGGAATACAGTTAATGAGAATTCTTCCATTCTTTCTATCTTGCTTCTTGTTTCTTAATTTCTCTCTGCAAATCTGCGTAGTATTTTCTAGATAGATCTATTATATGCAGGTTCAACACATTTACATGTCAACAAGGTTGCAGAAAAGTGCAAATATTCCTTCTGCACATAGTCCTCTCATGTAGCTCAACTTGTTGAAAAGACTCAACCTCAACAGGTTCGTGACAACCTTTAACAAGCTAAGCAATGCAACTTCTCCAACAAGGAAAGCAACTCATCAAGATCGAGTTTCAACAAATGATTTTCCCTCTTCCCCGATCACTCAATGCAATGGAGACCATTGCTTCCTAAGTACAGAGGATTGATCTATGTGGATATCAATGGCCACCGACCTTTTCCAATTGGCTCAAAAAACATTTCTGGCAATTTTGGTAATTTACTATTTTTAGTTGTTTTCCAGGTCGTGAACTTCTGGAGCTATTTGAGGCCCTAAATGAAGTTTTTTGGGCATGGTTCGGCTGGAAAATATCATCATGATATTTTCTACCAACTATTGGAGTCCTCATATAGATCTTTCTAACGATCTATCGTGCGCCCCAAACAAAGATTGTATGCCAAAGTTACACCTCTAGGAAGTTGATACACCAAACTACCCAAACGGGGTTCACAACACTGTTGGCTTTTCATCTTCTGGGGTTAGGTTTTTGGATTTTACTTATGTTAAAAAGGCCTCTGGAGCCTCATTGTAACAATCATCTTTTTGCGAATGCGAGTAGCCATCACATCTCTTCTCAAAGATAAGCTGCCACCATTCTAGTGAGTCTTTCACTCTGTATTTTTACAGTCTCTGTACATTTCTTTCATTAATAGAAATCATGTATTACTGTATCTCTGTGTTTATGGTTGCATATCTGATACATTTCTGTTATATTATTGGATATTCATGATATCTCTTTGCATTTCTTTATTATATCTCCACTCTTATTTTGTGTCAAAATATAATCTGGATCATCGAAAATGTAGGAAGTCGGATGCTGATTGTCAAACGTCAAACGTTGAAAAATGGAAGTTCAACGTAAAACGTTGAACAATGATTATCAAAGGGCCAAGGCCATGTGGTAAGATTTCGGGACTTTGAGGAGTAAGAAAAAGGAGCGCTCAATGCCGAACATCGAAGACCCCAACCAATAATGTCTGGGTAACTTCAGGAGGCGATAACTTGCAGACCAAAGATCATATTTTAGTGTGGTGGTGACCGTTAGAAATCTCATGGAAAGAAGTAGCCAATGGAGAGCCTAAATTAGGATTGGAGATAGTTAGGAAAAACAAAAATTTGATTCCCCATCCCTAAAAAGGGTATTTAGGGGTCGGGTGTCTTACAAATTGGTATCAGAGAATGGAAACAACACTAGGCCTACTTGGGTTCATGCACGAGTCACATAAAAATATTATTAGAGAAATTTACAAGGTAACACCCTACCTTACCCCTCTTCTATAAGAAACATGTTTCAACCTCTACTAAAGAGAGGAACAAAACCTTCTACTGTTGATACATGTTTTGGAAGTCTATACTGTATGTTGCTAATGTTTCCAAATAAAGAAATTGACTTCACTTTGCAATGATATGTGTTGTTCATGAATTGGTAGATTAGTAACTAACAAAAAATGTTTTGTCAACACTCAAGTAGTCAGTGAACAGTGGGAAAACTACAATGTAAGGAATGGTGACACGCCATGAGTTGGGGGAGAACTCCCACAATAGAGAGGAAAAATATGATGAAAGGATGGTGGTGGAAAGCCCTCCATATTTGGATGAAACTATAAGAAGCCTCATGGATGAATTACAGAGTTATAAGGATGATGATGAAAGGATGATAAAGGAGCAGGAAAAGCAGACTGAAATTAATGTAGTCATACTGCAAAGTCTATCATATAAACAATTACAAGTACAACATTGTCCAACTGCTAGTCATATGGATAAGAACCATACTAACAAAACTCCAAGTCCACCTGAGATACAAAAGCATGGTCCAAAAAGTGGCCACATCAGGAGCAACACCTCAAGGAAGGCCCAACATGGAGTCAAGGGACACTCAACGGAATGTCTCTCTGAGGACACTGATAACTCCAAGAATCTTCTAGTGGAAAAACTAGTTCTCATTCTCATGCAACAGGAAAGAAGAGGAAACATTCCAAGAGTCGTGACCTTGAACAATTCAAGAAAGCCAAACCACCCACCTTCGATGGAGATCTTAAGAAGGGGGAAGAAGAAAATTTTTGGATACTCAGCTTGAAAAAGTACTTCAGAGTTCATGACTACTCTGATAACATAAAGGCTCAGATATCCATTTTCAACCTGAATGGGAAAGCTTCCATTTGGCGGGAATGTTGGCAAATGTTTAACAGGTAGCGTATGCTTGTCATTGATGGCAAGTACAACAGTGAAGATGGCATGAGTATAGGGAGAATGTAATAGATGGGCATCAGAAGCAGTTTGGGAAGGCACTGCAGAGGATGGTTGGCATGCTTTATAGGCAGTATGCACTTGTCATTGATGGTAGGATCAGAGTGTACATCGATGGAAAAACAGGAACAACATAAGCTTAGGAGGAATTAGCGCAGAGTCGAATGCAGTGCGTAGGTGTGCACCACGGATGAGGTTAACTCATGGATAAAGATCAAGGGAGATAGTGTACTTAGGATCACAGGCGGATCAAAGGTCGAGGCTTTTGACACTTAGAAATTATTCCAAGTAAGGAGGATGAATAAGCTTGGAGGAGAAGCATCAATGATCGTTGGATCCCATCCCGAATTCTCGATGACCGTCAGATCTCAATGTAGACAAGAGGAGCACGCATATATGGAGGATAGATCTCGGGCGTTAGATTTGAGCACAGGGTCCGACCACCGTTGGATCGAGGAGAACCTGCACGTTCTTTAAAGTGCAAGGAGTAGAGGGCTCACAAAATCCTGAAAGAAGGAGGACCATCCATCTACAGGTAGGACACGTGGGGATAGATCATCAGGTCGTTGACTGGAGAGTCAAAGGAACGATGTTCCCTAACCTTTCAAAATCGCGATATCTGAAATCGTGATTTAATCTCAGCCGTCAGATTAAGGTTGAATCTGGATTGTTGATTCCAGTCCATGTCGGAGTTTCAGGGATCAAGAGTTGGAGATGTCAAGTAATATCATCCACAGAAATCTCAATTTTGCGATATGCAAAATCGTGACTTAATCACAGCTGTTGAACCAAGATCATATCTGAACCATTGATCCAACTCCATATCAGAGTTTCGCGAATCGTGACATGGAGAGGGAAAAGAAACAATGCAACAAGAATTGCGAAATCGTGATTTAATTGCAGCCATTGAATCAAGGTCTGATCTGGACTGTCGATCTCAGTCCATTTTGGAGTTTCGCAGATCGAGAGTTGAAGATGTCAAAGAACAATAACCACAGGAATCCCAAAATCGTGATATGCGATATTGCGATTTAATTGTAGCTGTCAAATCAAGATGTGATTTGGACCGTTGATACGACTCCATTACGGAGATTCGTGGATCGGGACTTTGAAGTGACAAAAACACTGAACGTCAAGAGTGTCGAAATCGCGATGTGTGAAATCTCGATTGAATCTGAACCATCAGATCAAGATGTGATCTGGATCGTCGATCTGACTCACGTTAGCATACCACGTCAGCTAGGAACACGTGGCACAACCAGGTAATGACAAGTGTCAGACTGATTCAACATTTTAGGCACATGTAAGTCAAGAATCAAAGTGACACGTGGTAGTATTCAACACGTGTCAATCCACGTGTGACATCAGTAGATTTACACCACTTCAGAGTTTTGAAAATTGAGATATGGATAGATGTCGGAGGACAAGGAGGGGCTAAAGGGAACAAGCTTTATCGCATGGTCAGGTGGAGAACA
>JASDQU010244396.1:37430-55295 GCA_032191745.1 Picea mariana
GCATATGCAATATAACAATGGGAGGATATACAACATCCAAGAGGCTACTACAATCAATGATGTGACTAGGATCATGCCACAAATTTATGTAGCCTTGGAAAATAGACACATTAACCAACAAGCTTCAGTGGTGGAGATGGAAGGTACGATTTCCAACCATCCTATTTCCATTTTAATTGACCTTCGTTCTAATTTGAGTTATGTTGCCCCTCAAACTGTTGAGAAATGTAAATTGGAACAAGTTAAACATGTTAAATCATGGTTGGTACAACTAGCCACTGGAACCAAAAGAAAAGTAACATAGGTCATACCGGCATGCCAATTCGTTATAAGTGGCTTGCCCACCCAAGAGAACCTAAACATACTTCCTTTAGGATCCTATGCCCTTTTGATTGGAATGGGATGGTTGGCTGCACACAAAACCAAGTTGGACTATCACAGTAAAACTTTGGAGTGTGAAAATGAAGAAGGAAGAAGGGTAACCCTGCAAGGGATTCAAAATCTTGTCTCAGTGAGACAAATATCAGCCCTCTAAGTGAAGAAGTATTGAAAAAAGGGATGTCCCTTGTATGCAATACAAGTACTAAACTCTGTTGAGAATGGAAAAACCACCCTAGAGGACCATCCCATATTAAGAGAATATAAATATGTATTCCCAGAAGAGGTACTAGGTCTACCTCCAAGAAGGGATATTGACTTTTCAGTAGAACGCATACCATGAGTGGTGCGAATGTCTAGAAAACCCTATAGAATGAGTACACCAGAGTTGCTTGAACTAAAAATATAGTTGAAGGAGATGTGGGACAAAGGCTACATTCATCCTAGTGTGACTCCATGGGGAGAACCAACCTTGTTTGTGAAAAAGAAAGATGGCACATTCATATTATGCATAGATTATAGACAACTCAATAAGATGACCATCAAGAATAAGTATCCCTTGCCAAGGATCGATGACTTGTTTGACCAATCAAGGGGTGCTACAATATTATCCAAGATTGACTTGAGGTATGGATACCATCAGGTCCCAATTAAAGATGAAGAAACCCACAAGACATCCTTTAGGACACAATATGGTCACTATGAATTTGTGGTGGTGCCATTTGGGCTTACCAATGCACCAACCAATTTTATGTGCTTAATGAATAATGCATTCAAAAATTTCTTAGATAGGTTTGTGTTGGTTTTCATTGATGATATCCTAATCTATTCCAAGAATAGTGAAGAACATGAAGAACATCTCAAGCTAGTACTCCAAGTACTAAGAGAACATCAACTTTATGCTAAGATTAGTAAGTGTGACTTTTTCCAGAAACAAGTCCATTACTTAGGCCATGTTATTTTTGAGGAAGGAGTGGCAGTTGATCCTGGCAATATTAAATCCATTATGGATTGGCCTACTCCAAAGGATGTATATGATATCATATCCTTTATGGGCCTAGCAGGATACTGTTGGAGGTTCATACAGGGATTCTCCAAGATTGGTTATCCAATCACCTCCCTTCAAAAAAAGGGGGTTAAATTCATTTGGACATTAGAATGTGAAGAGAGATTTCAAGACATGAAATAACTTCTAACCAATGCACTTATACTAGGTATTGTAGACCCAAACAAGGACTTCTTTGTGTGTACAGATTCTTGCAAGGAAGGGATCAGAGGAGTCCTTATGAAAGAACGACATGTGATTTTCTATGAATCCATAAAGTTGAATGAGAATGAAGTCAACTATGTGACCCACAATATGTAATTGGATTCCATATTGCATGTTTTAAAAATGTGGAGGCATTACCTCTTAGGTAGAAGATTTTTACTTATGACAGACCATAGTGGGTTAAGGTATTTTCTTGACCAACCAAAACTCAATGTCAGACAAGCTAGGTGGATGGATCTCCTTAGTGAGTTTGATTTTGAAATCAAAAATATCAAAGGAAAGGAGAATAGGGTGGATGATTCCCTTAGTAGAAGTATGAAATTAGTTCACTTGGAAGTTGTAAGCGCCAATGAATAAGACATCAAAGAGAGGGTCAAAACTGCACAAGAAACAGATACATTTTTCAAGATTGTGACATCATACCTAAAGCAAGAGCCCACATGGATAAAGTACGAAGGCTATCAAATGGTTAATGATGGCCTACTGACTTACAAGGGAAGATTGTATATTCCAAATTATGATGACCTGAAGAGGCTCATAATGGATGAACTACACAAAATACCATATACTGGTCATCCTGGTTATCAAAAGATGATCACTACCACTAGGAAACTATTTTATTGGCCCAGAATAAAAAAGGACATAGTTGATTACTTAGATAAGTGTCTAGAATGTCAAAAAGTCAAGGAAGATCACTGACACCTAGCATGGATTTTGCAACCCCTACCAATTCCCAAATGGAAATGGGAAGCCATATCCATGGATTTCATCACATGATTACCAAGATCAACCAAACAAATTGACACCATCATGGTAGTTGTGGTCAAATTGAACAAGGTTGCTCACTTCATACCCATCAAGTCAACTTGCAAGGAAATAAATGTTTCCATCATTTTCATGAAAGAGATATTTAGGCTGCATGACATGGCTAAGTAAATTATATCTGACAGAGATACAAAATTGACTTCAAAGTTTTGGAAATCTCTGTTTGTTGGTTTTGAAACAAAATTTATCTTTAGTACATCTTATCACCCTCAAACTGATGGGAAGACAGAGAGGGTAAACCAAGTATTAGAAAACATGCTTAGGATGCATGTAATGCATCAACCCAAGAAGTGGGAGGACTACCTACCATTGGTAGAGTTTTCCTACAATGATGGTTATCAAGAGTCATTAAAAATGAGCCCTTTTGAAGCCCTCTATGGAAGACAATGGAACATTCCAATCGGCTAGAACAACCTAATTGACAAAGTTACAATCAAGACAAATATGCTAAAGGAAATGGAACAACAAGTAATTCATATCAGACAAAATCTGAAGATAGCCCAAGAGAGACAAAAGAGGTATGTAGACATGAAACAAAATCCTAGAGAGTTCAAAGCAGGGGATCATGTGTATCTTCAATTTAGACTGAGGAAAATATCTTTGAGGATGGGAGATTGTGCCAAGATGGAACCTCAGTATTGTGGACCCTTTGAATTTTTGGATAGAGTGGGACCAGTAACATATCGACTAGCACTTCCTCCCAAAGAGAAGGCACATAGTTTTTTCCATGTTTATTTATTAAAGAGGTATGTACATGATTCTAATCATATTATTGACTGGTCTGTGATTTAGGTGGAAATCAAGGAAGAATTCCTACCAGAACCTCAATGCATAATGGACAGGAAGGAAACCCCACTCAGGAACAAAACCGTTTCATAGGTCAACGTGTTGTGGAAACACTTTGTCCCAGATGAGGCTGCATGGGAAATGGAGGATGCCATGAAACATGAATATCCTTTTTTGTTTACTTCTGTACATACAGAGCACATCGACTGATAGAACATCGAGGACGATGTTCCTTTAAGGGGGATGGGATTGTAATGCCCCTATTTCCACCAGTTTGTAAATATAACTATAATTGGCCAAGAGATTATGTAAGACTAAATATGTGTGAATGTTTGATTTGATGAACCTTTGTATAAAAGAGTCAATGTATGAATTTTCTATTATTAATAGAAATTGGATATGTGTTGCACAACTACTGAAAGGGGGGAGTTTTCCAAGATAGACCATGGATTCTATGAGAGATATGGTGAGGGAAACCAAGAATGGCTGATATGACCCTCACCAAACTAGTACTTACTGGGTGTAATTGCTCAATAGTCTTCTGACAAAGAAATGAATTACCAGTCAGGCTGGTAATTAGAAGGCTATCCTCAATATTTAATTAGGAGATGGGGTAGGGTACCCATCTGTAAGGCTTCCAGGCCTGACCACAAATTTTGGATTCAGACCCACGCAACCTTGTTGAGGAAGGCAAGAAAGGAGGAAATTCAGGGGACAAAGATAGATTTGCAAGGAAGAAGAGTAGAGAGAACAATCTCGAGAAGAGAAGAATGTTTATCCACTATGGAGTTTAGAGAAAAGATGAGAAACAAGCTCGTTTTTCCTGTAAGAAGCCATGGGTAGGGTTTCGCTACAAGCTGATAAATGAGGTTGATGAGTGATTGAGGAAGTACTTGTGCAGACCTCCTTTCTTGGAGTAGAGAAAACCGATTGCCAATTTCTTGTGGGAGAAGGAAAGTAACCTCTGTCCCTAACTATTGTGGAACAAGCAGAAAGAATCTCTCTCAGAGAATCATGGTCTAGCTTGGGGGTGGCTAGTGGTAAATCCGTCAGGAGTGGTTGTGCCTATGGTTGGGAGGAAACATGCACCCCTTTCAGAAGTTACTTCACATTTTGCAGTTCTGATAAGTATTTTCATACTCTACGTAATACATTGGAAGCGATGATTGAATTTTTGTGTTTATGGTTAAGTCTTGCAGTGTTTGTTCAATTATTATAAATGCTCATTTGATTATGTAAACTGTTGTATTTACTTGGTCTTCAATTTACCTCATTTTAGCTGCTATAGAGTTATGGAATGTGAATCTGCAGGAGAGTCAGGGTATGATTAATTAAAACGTGTAAGTCCTCCCAATATTTTGAGTTTACCTTAGTGGGAATGTCAAGTTCAAATCTGTGGGAAAAGGGTGTTTCCTTCAGAGTATCCACCCATCTAACCGAGGTCTCATGCCCATGTCCTTAAATGATTTATTTCTAAAAGGATTAGTTCTTAGCCCCAAGAATTTCCAAATGACCCATATGACCATGGTTTGGGAACCCTACGCTAGTTCGAAAGGCACTAGCCCTTTTGGCTTCGGGACTTCGAAACTTATGATTCCACAATCCTAAAAAACAACTGAAAGCCAGAGTCATGAATTGATGAGGGACATATATATGTGAATCCGGAGAAGATCCCTCTTAGCCGTTAGATATTACTTAGGAAGGGTAATATTAAGTGCTTCGGTGAAGATTTCACTTCGGGAGAATATGAGTGGTCTAGCTCTAAAACTCCTGAATGTTGGATTCATGAATTTTATCTGGACCGTTGATAATAGAGGGATGCATTTCAAAAGTTCAACGACTATCCAAAATTATGGGTATTCAAAGGTGTAGGGACGCACGAGTTTCCCTGGAGCTCTGCGAGCAAGAGTAAATCCTGGTCATGAATGCTAGTTACACGTTGTAATAGATCAAGCGTGGTCTGAAGAGGAAGCTAGAAGATACACGTCAAACAACTGAATGCTGAACTTTCGAAGTGACATGGACCATTGATCCTCATATCCTTTGGGAACCCTCTTAGTCATTGATATAAGGAACCCACCCTCAAATTCTCAAGCAACCATGAACACGTTGTGGAGAGACATGTGGCCCCTACTTGTCCCCTGTCAAATGTTGTTTGTTGAAATAGAGCTATTGGATGAGAGGGTACGTGGCAAGTGATCTTATAGTCCAGAGACTTAGTACTCTAGAGGAACTTGGCCAAGAGTTTTCTGGGTGTAAAAACTCCCGAATTCGCAAGCGACGAAGTAATCTAGACTGTTGATAGGTAGAGGACATGTGGCGCTAGATTCGAGAGTCCAGAGATTTGGCTCTTCAGGGTATTTTCGATGTGAGGATTTGCGAAGTTTGAAACCCCGAAGTAATGGAGGCCACGGATCCGAGGACTACATCGAATCTTACTGACCGTGAGATCGAAGGGCTAGGAAAATATCAGTCCAAGATGATGTGGCATCCTGAGGTCATTCAAGGTGACGTGGACCCACATTACATGTGTCACATGTCACCCATATATGGAAAATTCATATACCCCTTATGCCTATTAGAGAATGACTTGTGTCACCCCCCGATGAGGACACATGCAACCCCTGACTCTCATCATGTGTCATCTTCTGGTTTGTGCCCGCCTAGCCAAAATGGTTGGTGACAAGTTTGGGACTTCGTGAGTCTGGATAACTTCAGGAGTTCAGAATATTTGGGCGTAGTATAATAAAGGGATGTTCTATGTAGATCGACGATATTCAAACATTGAACGTTCAACAATGATTTTTTAATGTCGAACATTCAAAAAATGATCATCAATTGTTGAAATGCCGAAAATATAGGACGTTGGATGTCGATTACTAAACGCTAAACATTCAACGACGATTGCCAATTGTCGAAGTGCCACAAATGTAGGACGTCTAATGTCGATTATCGAACGTTGAACGTCAAAAAAGGGACGTTCAATGTAAAATGCTAAACGTCGATCGTTGAAGGGCCAAGGCCACGTGGTGAGATTTCAGGTCTTCAAGGAGTAAGAAAAAGGGGCGTTCAACGCTGAACGCCAACCAATAATTCCTGGGTAACTTCAGGAGGGGATAAAGTGCAGACTAGATCTCATATTTTAGTGTGGTGTAGACCGTTAGAAAGCTTGTGGCGAGCAATAGCCAATAGAGAGCCCAAAATTAGTATTGGATATAGTTAGGAAAAAACATTTTGATGCCCCATCCCTAGAAAGGGTATTTAGAGGTCGGGTGTGTTACATAACATCCCACAGCTTAATCGAGGAACATTAATTGCGGAAAGAAACACATAAATTCAAAAAATTCTTCCACTAATTAATTCATGTAGATTACCAATTGCAGATTAAACAAATATTCAACTAGATTCTGATATCCATGATTAAAATGCATCTACAAAAATCCAAATGAATGCAAATGCAACCAATAAACTCATTCATAGAAACAATTAAACCATTTTCATATGCAAATTTAAACATAACATTTAAACTCATGGAACAACGAAAAAAAATAGATAAACACTTATCTTTTTAAAATATTTGTGCAACCAACTTCTTGGGAAGGACATTCCAGCCAACCATAGAATTCTTGTTCCATATCTCATTATCAAGTCACCCCTGAGCTAGGGCTAGGAATCCACAAGATAAGGGTGCATCTCACAGTCCACTCACAAATCCACATCACACAACCCATTGGTTTTCTCCTACAACTATCTCGAATTACTCCCAAATCTCTTCCTTTTGACCTTCCCAACACAAGGAATGTACCCCTTCACTATTGAATTTTCTGATTCTCAGATATGATAGTTATTGATTTATAATTTCAATGAAAAATTTCCTTTCATGCCACATTTATCATAGAATAACTATACACTAAAAATATTAATTCTATTACAATGCAACATAAATGAAAATATCTAGAAATATAAACCATGCACAGTAGACACAAGAACACAACAATTTATTCTGGGAAACCCAACCTTGGGAGAAAACTAAACAACCTTTCTTATAGAAGAATCAATTCTAGAGTTTACAATTTTATCACCATCAAAATAGACCAAGAGATATCAAAGAGTCACCTCCCAAGCCCAGTGCAAC
Source organism: Picea mariana (assembly GCA_032191745.1). Taxonomy (NCBI): domain Eukaryota; kingdom Viridiplantae; phylum Streptophyta; class Pinopsida; order Pinales; family Pinaceae; genus Picea; species Picea mariana. The sequence goes on from JASDQU010244396.1 coordinate 44,825, forward strand.
TCCCAAGAGGTAGTGCACAAGATAAAATACCAAGAACTTCAAGTTGCAACAAATTTTACCCCAAATAAGATGACCTTGAAACTTGTGCCTTCTTTCTTGAGTGATATATGAGTGAGAGATAAGTGTGTCAAATGAGATGAAATGAACCTTTATTTATATTTTTCAAGTCACCTGTCTTTTTCATGTGGGGCCAACTTCTCTTCTCGAGTCTTCAATTTTGCTTTATTATTTTCTGTCTTTTACTTGTGGAGGCCAAATTCTCTTCTTGGGTCTTCAATTGATTCATGGGGATTATTTAATGGTCATATGGGAATCGTCTTGTCTTCTTGACACTTCTTCTTTTCAAGAAATATTGTCCTCGATTTTGGTTGATGTAATCTTCTCTGGCATGCACGTAGTTGATCTGTTCATTTCCCACATAACACCTCGGGTCTCTGTCAGTCCTTGTCAAGTCACATGATCAAGGATAGAGACTACATGTGGGCCATTATCCTTATCCAAGTCATATGGCCATCTGAGGAGAATGTATGCTTGATTCTAATGCATGGAGAACATTAATGCTCTGGTCCATTCTCCTTAGCCATGTCACATGGCCATCTGAGGAGAATTTCTGCCTGATGCACATGAGCCTCAAGTCTTTGTCAGTCTTTTTTAAGTTACATGATCAAGGATAGAGAATATGCCTGGGACATTCTCCTTAACCAAGTGACATGGAAAATCTGAGGAGAATGTCTTCTCGATGTTTCCCAAAACATCAACACTTCCTCGCAGTGAGGGATACATTCTACATCACACCAAGCTTGTCCATGAAGTATTCATATTTCTCCTTTAATAGAGATTTGGTGAGAATGTCTACAATATGCTCATATGTGGATATGTATTGGAGCTTCACTTCTCCCTTCTGTACCATGTTTAAGATGAAGTGGCATTTGATCTTGATATGTTTCGACCTGTCATGAATTACTGGATTTTCTGAAAGCTTGAGATAGATTTGGTTATCAAAATGTATCAAGGTTGTCTCTAGCTGATGATCAAATAGTCTTGCAAGTAGTTTTTAGAGCCATACCGCTTCTTGAATTGTGGCATTGGCTGTGATATAATCTTCTTCTACTGTACTAAGTTCTACAAAATTATGTTTCCTGCTAATATGGGATATTATAGTTGATCCTAAACTTAAGAAACACCCATAGGTGATCTTTCTATCCACTGCACTTCCTACCCAGTCATAATCTATATATCCCTGCAACTTCACTTCACCACCTGAGACATATCTGAGACCATATCCGACTGTACCATGAAGGTACCTCGACACATGCATTGTTTCAACCCAATGGTAGTGTCTCGACTCTACCATAAAATGGATCAAGGTGTTTTCTGCAAAGAAAATATCTGGCTTGGTGTTAACTAGGTACAACAAGGATCCAATCAACTTCCTGTACATAGTGGGATTCACCAAATATGAAACTGAAGTAGAATCACTCAAATTCTTTAGATTTTTCTCGAGAGGTGTAGCCATGGACTTGTAGTCCTTCATACCAAATGTATGCAAAATATCAACTCTGTATTTTCCTTGTCCAAGGAAAATATCACATGGTCTTTGCCATACCTCCAATCCCAATAAATAGTGCATCCAACCAAGATCCTTTATCTTGAATTCTGAGGTCAAATCCCTCTTACACCTGATAAGGAGCCATTCTTCTCCCGTGAGAAACAAATCATCAACATATAGCACTGAGATCAAGGGATCACCATCAACAACCTTGTAATAAAGGTTTGGATCTGCATCACTCTTGGTGAACCCTAATCTCATCAAGTATCCATCAATCTAGGAGTACCATGCTCTTGGTGCCTTCTTGATTCCATACAATGCCTTTTTTAATCTGCAGACATGGGATTCCTTCCCATGTATCACAAAATATTGAGGTTTCTCTATGTACACTTCTTCCTCAATCACATCATTGAGGAGCATAGTCTTTACATCCATCTGATGTAATTTCCAACCCATAACTGAAGAAATAGAAATAATGGTGCTAATGGAAGTGTACTTGCCAACTCGAGCAAATGTTTCTTCATAATCCACTCCCTCTTTCTAGGAGAATCCTTTTGCCACAAAATTGGCTTTGTACTTCCGATGTTTCCATCTACTGCATGCTTGATTTTATAAATCCACTTGGAAGTTACTACTAACTTCCCTTATGGTGTCAGAACGACCTCCCACACAACATTCTTCATGATGGACTAATACTCCTCCATCATGGCATCTTTTCAAACTTGATAGTAAGTTGCTTCCTCATAACTGGAAGTTTCTGAATCAATGATGTGGCTCATCACTACCATATAAATTGAGAACCTTTTAGGTCTCTTTCTATCCCTGAAAGTACCATGAAGAGTCGCATGTACTTCTGCATCGTGCAAAGTATCACAAAGCCATGCTAACCTCTTCTTGGTCACTACAACGTCTCTAGGTAGATCCATTGGTCTTGTTGGCTCTTCTTGATGGTATGAAGGATGATCAACTAGACTAGTTGGATATATACCATCATCTTTCAGAGCCTCCTTCTCCTCATTAACAATCTCTCTATGAGATTCTATGGATCTTCTGAAAGATATCTCTTTATTAAAGGTAATATCATGACTAACTTCAATCTTACGTTGTCCTAGAATATAGATTCTATAGGATTTTGAAGTTTTTCTATATCCAATAAAGGTGCCCTCTTTCCGTAGGGTTCTATTTTCATCCTCTTCTCCTTGGGTACATGAAAGTATACTATAAAACCAAATATACTCAGATGGATGACCTCTAGATTCACTCCTATGAATGCCTCCTGTTAGCGCTCAAATTTGCATCGTAAAATTCTCCACGCCTACGCCAATTGCACTAGCACATTGCCAATTTGATCAATTTTTCCTTTATTCTTCAAGACATCTGAAATGATAAATCTTGGTCCATGAATAAGCTATTTGATCCTTTTATTATTCATTTTGGAAAAAATAAACAAATGGGTTTTTATACCTAAATTGTTATCTTGGTATTATTTTATTGGTTTTGCGTAAATTAAAAAAAAATATTGGGTTTTGTACCCAATCTCCAATTCAAGAATGTTTTTGTCTTAAGTGTGTTACCAATCCTCTATCATATGCCAAGTCACACAAAGAACCAATGCACAAGGCAAAAAACCAATGCACACAAGGACACGAGGATGAGTCCCACAAGGGAGATTTAGTCTTTCACAACACGTCGAGGGATTATAAAATTGCTTATGCATATAAACAAAAGAGTCAAGTTCTTTTCTATACGTTTGGGACAAAGGTCTCTTGCATAGGAAAGCAGGGAATCGATAAAAGCAGGTGTAAGTGTAAGGTGCACCAGATGCCAGGTATCGACAACAGTTGTTATCATCAGGGATGATTTTAGGGGATAAATTTCACTCATGGGATAATTTTCCATGGTTTTTTCCAAAAAACGATTTGTTATTCTAAAAATGATTTGCCCAAATTCTATAGGATAAAATTATTTTACCTTAAAAATCGCCAAAATTTTATACAAACTGTATAAAATCCTTAGAAATTTAAATCTTTTTATAAAAATATAGTCAACATTTTATAGTTATCATATGAAGGATTAATAAGATTCTCCAAGATTTCTATATTTTAAAATAAATTTCCATCTTTAAAATCATCACTGGTTATCATCACCATGAGGAGTGCCATTGTCATCATATATATATATATATGATTCTTGTATGCGCTGCATGTGGAATATATTTATATATATTTATGCACTTGAGTTGCCAAATGTCGAGTATCTTGTTTTATTCCAAATGCGTTGATTTTCAGGTCATGGTGTACATATTTGTGACCTGAGAAGGATATTTTTTATGATATTAATTGGAATTCGAGGTTATAGAGGAGCCCCAAAGCACGCCGAAGAGGCCCCGAGTGTCAATATTTGTCATCTATTTAATTCCCAACGACAGGTACAAAAATTTAGGTTTCCATGTCCTCCTTATGTTTTTGGCTGTGAAAACAATGATCATTATCATGGATGGAATTGCATACTTGATGGGCACAAATGGAAATTCCAAAATTCATTCAGTAATGGATAGGAACGACTATTATCAAAGAATCCAAATATCTTTCCATTGTTTTGGTGTTTCCATTTTCTTTGTAATACTGGGTATTGGAGGTCTCATAGTGCATTGTTCCATAGTCAACAATAATGGTCCATGTATGGAAGATTCTCAGAATTGTTGTTATAGATGGGGGTCAACAAGGTTATTGGTGAAAATAGCTCTAGTCCAGATGTCAAGTGACCAATCGCTTGAGTTCACAGGTGTATTGTCAAGTTTCTTATATCAAGTGGCTCTTCTGATGTTGAAAGAACTGCGTTCTATGAGTGGCATTTTCCCTCCAGGAAATGTTTTTAATACCATGCCTCTCCGAGATGGAAATTACAATCCTACAGAGAGTTAATCAGTCAAAAATAAGAAGCTTACCTGGGTGGGATGCATGTGTATTAACAGATTGTTTTCATTACAAAATTCATGACTATGGTCTGGTAGTATATTTATCATATTTTACAGCCATTATATTTGCGGTGCGATTCTCAATTTTTTGTTCTATTAAGACTTCTGGCCCAAAATTGGATTGTTGATTGTTTGGGCATAAGCAGTCCCTTGAAAAAGCTTAGTTGACTGAGAAGAAAGGAAGAAAAAACCTTCACTTCCATAGGGCGATTACAATTAGAAATGAATAGTTCCTATGGTTGCTTAGACTCTGCAAGCTGTGGAAATTATTCTAAGACAAAGTAAGGACTGGGATTGGTTCATCAACCTTAGTGATTCAGAGTATCTTCTTATCACACAAGATGAATTGATACATGTTTTCTCCTCTTTACCAAGGGACCTCAAATTCATTGAACATACAAGTGATATTTGTTGGAAGAAGCACGTTGAAAAGTGTCTCAACCAATTCTACTCAGGGTTTCATCTCTTTCTATTCAAACAAATTACAAGGTTGGAAATTAAAGAACAAGCAGATCAGGATCATGCAAGAGATGGTATATTAGCTTCCAGGGAGACAAGGTTTTCTCGTGTAGTGCCAATTAGAACAGTGGTTGCAACTGTCCCTTCTCCCCTTCTTACTGAAACATCCATTTCTGCCTTTAGTGCTTGCTATCCACTTCTTGCTAGATTTCAACAGATGAACCCTGGTCAGGGTGCTCTGACAAGAGGTGTAGACCATACATTTATCAATGCAGGAAAATCTAGTGGCGATGACACTTTTCAACAACATTCCTCAAAAAATCTTCTCTTCCGCCCAATTATTTCCCATGTGCAGCCTCAGACTCAAAATGTCAATAGAGGCACTCAATATATGAATTTCTTGTCTGCACTTGTTGTGGATTCAACATCTGAGAATTCAAATTATGAACAAGAAATTCCTCAAAACCAGTCGGGATCTACAACAAAACAACATATAGTGCAACAAGGACCATATGATGAGCATTTGGGTGTGCAAAATGATGCCAAAGACATATTGAGAAATGGTAAAAGTAGCAATGTAGAAGTTAGTAGCGGCAGTGACATGGAAAACTTGGTGAACTTTATATTGTAATAAGTAATGGGAGCTTACGCTCAATCTAGGAGACCAAACCAACAAGAGTCTGTTGAACAATTGTAATGGCAACCAACCTAGATAATTTGAAAGCGCCTCCACGAAGAGATCATCAGATATGATTAGAGAAAGGATGGTGATAAAACATCAATAGTGAGGAACAAAGAGTTCCCAACAAATTTTACGAGCTCGCTGAGAAATCATACATTTATCCCAGATTCGAGTTTGTTGGGGATTTTCAATTACCATTTGTGTTTAAATGCCTTCAAAGCTTCAGTCAGTCACGAGGGGCATGTGTCCCATCAATTTAGCTTCTTTAGATTACACAACATGTGATGTTTAGTCTGTATTAATGATTGCAGACAAGATCCTAGAATCTAGGGTTTGTTGAGTTTTATGTTGTTATCTCATGCAAAAAATTCCTTGGGGGATAAAATACTATGTAACAACTGTACATCGAATTGCTTGAAAGAGTAAAATATGTGTAGACTATATGTATATGGGAGGTATCCTTTTAGAGGGGTTTGAGTGAGAGGGTAAAGGCTGTTACTATTTTGTAAACTCTCAGACTCTGTATATATGGATGGAGGATTCTTGTGTACAGTCAAAGATCATCACGTGCTCCTTTATTTGTCCATTTTCTTTGTCTTCTTTCTTTAATGGAATATTGATTGATAAAGGATTTATCAACAACTTTGTTAATAGAGTTATGTAGTGAATGATTTACTATGTATTTTGTGAATCTTTTCTTCTTGGAGGAAATATTTATTTATTGATTAGAAGGATTCTAATTAATGATATTTCAACCATATGAATGTGTTAATCAAGACGGATGTAAAATTGACTTTTCCTCTTGATGTTTTTTTTTCTGCATTTTCTTCTTTTCATCTTTCAAAATATGTGCTGGCTGGAGATTATGATAGCCCTTTCTGCTGGAATATAGTCTTTGAGATTTTGTGCATTAGAGTAAGGATTTGAAGCTTATCAGTTTGATCCATTTTTTAATATAAGCACTAATCAAAATCTAAATATTCAAATGGGTACTAGGGTTGTATTTCCAGTAGTTTAAACCATAACTCCTAGTGCTAACATTTTTGGCATCGTTTCCAGGGAGCAGAGACACGAAGATATCTTCCTTGGTCTGTACGAAAACAATTGTGACCAACACTTGATGGTGAAAAAGCATTGGTGACAAATAGACTGCAATTTTTCACCATGGAAACTCCACACATTTGAAGAAACTATTGGTGATTCAAATCAGTCATAAGACTCGACTAAAGAATGAGCTCAGGCAAAAAATATTAAAGGAAGACACATGAAGTCTAGGTATCAAGTTGTAAGTTTCTTTCAGGAACTTATTTTATTTTTCATCAACTCTTTATTGTATTTTCCTTCACATATCAAAATAATCATCCTTTTATTTGTCTATTCGTATGACCATCAACCCACTGTTGTATATCCCTCTTTGAAAGAAGAATATCTATCTTTTTCTTGCATCATTGATTTTGATCATTTTCCTTTGTCCAAACCATGTGAGAATTATTTATGTATCCAAATACCTCTAGAAATGGATCATCCCTATAGCCATGTGGATTATAAATTTTATTTTCCTCCTGAAAACTCTATTATATCTTGAAATCATTCTATTGTACTTGGTGCTCAGCCTACTAATGTCCAGTCTAGAATTAGAGAGAAATTTTTTAAACCCTTAAACATGTCATCTAGTCTTCATCCTTACCATCCTAAATTTTTAGAATATCTACCTCTTTTTATTGGGGAAGACCATATCATAGTTGAGAATCATTTGAGAGATTTTCAAAATTTCATTGACAATTTGGAAATCATGCATGAGGGTGTTGTCATGAGGTTATTTTCCAAATATTTGGTTGGGGATGTTGCTTTTTGGTTTAAAAATATAGAGGTTAGTTCCATTGGTTTGTGGGATGAGTTATATGGTGCATTTTCAAGATATTGAGGTGGAAACAAATCCTTTGATCAATATTTAACTAATTTTTATACTTTAAGGAGAGAAAATGATGAGGTTCTAGCTATATTCAATAAGAGGTTTGACAATTTATTTGTAGTATGACTTTGGAGATCCGGCCTACTGAAACTGTTACCATGATGTACTATTTAGAATCTCAACACCCCGATCTTGTATTTGTTTTTAGAGAAAGGAGACCTTCATTATTAGCACAATTGTTTTTGGATGCTAAAGAAATTGAGGAGAACTTTTGGGCTTGTGATATATTTCGAGATCAGGCTTATGTTGAATGTTTTCATGTACATGAGTAGGATGGGGGGTGAATTAGTAATAGAGAAATTTAATCCCTTTTAACCATAAAATGAAAGTGTTATATCAATGTAGCATTATCATCCAACAGTTGCAGAGTAAATAAACAATGAACAAATGAGCAATCATACACATACACAATACACCAATGTTTTTATGTGGAAACCCAAAGTGGGAGAAAACCACATAATACTTTTTCATATATGTCTTTAAGAATTACATTCATTGGAAGAAACAACTTACTTTGTTTTCCAGCTGCAACTAGAAGAAGGCTCTAACCCCTATTTTCTCAGGCTACAACCTGAAGGAGGCTACAACCACCTGGAAGGAAGCTCCAACTCCCCAATTATATGGATACAACTAGAAGGAGGCTACAACCCCTTATGTTCTTCGGCTACAACCAGAAGGTGGCTACAACCACCTGTCCTTGCCCTGTCCAACTACCCTGACATAAAAGTATAATTATGGAACCACTATTACACTATCACTGTGAGATATACTGTTGTAAACCTGTACCAATCAACCTACACCAAACAACCAGTAATCAACCTGTACCATAAACAACCTATAATCAACCTCTACCACAAACAAGTGCATCAACCATGCACCAACCTGTACCATCAACGAGTTCATCAACCATGTACCAAATATGTACCAAACATGCATCAAATACACATAAACTATGACTCATCAAGATGTACCAACATCATCAACTATACACCTCATGTATCTGCCAACTCATCAACTACATGTCTCAACCATGTACTCAACATGTACCTCAACCAAAATCCATCATCAATTTCATCATCCAAATCTGATTTGTAAATCTGTAATAGACTTGATGTATATGATCGCATACATGCAAACCTTACTTAAATTTAATAACAAGAGACTATCATTTTCATCAAGCTTTACTTTAGTCTCACATGACTAATTTTGGATGAGTCAACAACCCTAAATTGAAATAATCATAACTATGTACCTGTAATGAATAAAGATCTGAAAATAGTACACAATGTTCTTCAAGGTATTTTATGCAATTCCTCCAAGTTTGACTACTTGGAACCTCTTACAAAATGAGTTATAGCAAAAATGGGATACCTTGTTGAATTCTGCCTTATTCTAGAGAGTTAAATTGAAGAGTGTGCCCCACACATAATATTTGTTGTATGGATCTGAAAATGGTAAAAATAATACTGCAGACTGTACGATAACCAATACATTTGGTCCTACTAAACTTGGATCTGTTATGAATAAGTTATGATGTTTTTACTCAAAGCACATGTTTTAGACTAGTTTCAGGACTAGCCACAAACCTTATTTTCCATGGAGTGTAACTCCAAAAATACAACGACCCAAAAGATTAATTTTTTATCAAAACTACTTGGATATTTTTCCTCAAGGACCTCCAAATTTCACGATCAGAATCATTCTAGAAAACAAGTTATTGCGAAAATGGTGAGATGACCTGTAAATAACATACCTTAGAAAGCATCATCAAAATAATTTATCCTCCCTTGAATTTTAGCCTTCTTTACTACACCTTCCCTCTGAAATTCTCCTTAGATATCATTTGGTTACCTTAGTCACTTATAGATATTCAATATTCTCAAGTGTAATTAAAATGAGAGACCCTTGCCTCTTATTTATACTTTTATGTAGCTTCCTCAAGGGGTTACCTTCTAACCATTTTAAACCACTTTCCTTATTGTTTGGGCTTCAAAACGTCATACAAATATCACTCATTACCATACATTTTTCACCTATGCTTCCATTATATCACTCATTATTCACCACCATGTCACTTCATTTTCCCTATTGTTCACCATTAATGGATCTCATTTATATTTTCCAAATATTATTTATTTTTAAGCATTTTTAAGAGAAATTCTTGATTAAATATTAGAAAATAATATATTTTACTTCATATATGGAAANTGGATTGTTTTTGTAACATGTGTAGGTTCCAAGGAAGCTTGCAAGACACCTTTATGTGGCACTCTATGTTCAAATTCGAATTTGGGGAGATCATGGACCTCATGGAGAATATCATGGAGGATAGGGTTATGTGTCTAGATGGTTGAGAGATGTATGGAACTAAAGAGAGATTACTGGATCACATTTATGAGTTTGTTATCATAGCTCTTGTATAAATAGGAGTGTTACCTCCTTCATTTAAAATCTTGAAGCTTGTAATCTTAGAATTAGAGAGAGTTGTAATCTTAGAGTCAGTTTTGGAGATTTTGAAATAAAGAATCATACTTTGATTTTGTTGCTTCCACATTTGAGTCTCCTTTGAAGTGGTGTGATTATGGAGTTATGGAGGGGCCCCATGGCCTCACTTGCATACCTATTTTAATTTAGATGATGTAAGCTTGTGAATTTTTATTAGGAATATGTTTTCAATGAGTTTGATTTCAAGTATGATTGATTTGAACGAGACTTTGTGAGTTGAGTCCTTGTAAGGGGACTGGAGTTTCCAACGAATCTTAGGAATTAGATAACAGATTTTAGTGTGTGTAAGAGATTCTGTGAGTTGAGTCCTTGTAAGGGGATTAGAAT
>JASDQU010244396.1:55345-68117 GCA_032191745.1 Picea mariana
AAACATAAGCACTATGTTTTTAGTAGGTAGATTTGTTTAAATTGCAGAGGTGTTTAAGTGAGAAGGAACCAAAGTACAATCTCTTGTAAAAGAGTATTGGCTCCTGCTACATCAAACCCTCGTGAGAAGGAACCAAAGTACAATCTCTTGTAAAAGAGCATTGGCTCTTGCTACATCAAACCCTCCTTTAGTTAGTTGAATCTTTCTAGATCTATATATTTTAGGTAGCGCTTCTAAGTTTACCTTCCCGGGTTGACATTAAATGAACTCTGATTGACATCATCAATTAGAACTAAACACTTATTTTAGAGCTAACCCACTTATAACCACTTGTCCACTTAGTAATTTCTCCATTAAATTTATTATTTAAATAATTTCTTTTGTATCCACTTTGACTTATAGTACACTCATCAATTCACTTTATTATTTAAATAATTTCTTCTTTGCAACCAATTTGACTACTTTGACCTTTTGGGGCTTCTAGATAACTCATTATGGTTCTCCAACTTCACATGGCCATAACTCTCTAATCATGAGGAGTTATGTGATGTTCCACATACCACCGAAAATTACATGACATGTACTATCCATCTATAATAATATTATTTAAATAATTTCTTCTTTACAACCACTTTGACTAATTTGACCTTTTGGGGCTTCTAGATGACTCATGAGGGTTCTCCAACTTCACATGGCCATAAATATCTAACTATGAGAAGTTATGTGACATTCCACATACCATCGGAAATGGAATGACATTTAATATCCATGCAGAATAGTTTTACCTTAAAATATATTAAAACTCATACCATTATACTTCAAACAAACGTGGGTCCATTACCCAAACATTTGTGCTACCAGAATTCACTACCAGACTTTCTTCAAGGGTTGACATCAATGAAAACCAACCCAATTAATCAACAATATCCCCCTTTGGCATTGATGGAAACACTCTGATGCAGTAATGAAGTCATATCATGCAATAGTAAAGTCATATCACTCATGCTCTCTCTATGACTATCGCTCTCCCTGGAACCATGCCTTTGTGCTTTGCATCTGATAAATCTCTCCCCCTTTGTCATAAATGACAAAGGTATCTTTCCATCTGGGGCTGCTCCCCCTAACTAAACTGTCCTTGGGGATACTCCCCCTGACTGAACTCTTCCTGAAACTGATCTCCCAACTTGAACTATCCTCTTTATGGTGCTTCCTCATGTACATCTGAGACATATAAGATAAACATTCAAAAGTATTCATTTTGGAGTATAAATTACTTCGAGTCTCTAGCGAAGATACTTAAAGGATTCCTGTGGAAGAGGTTTTGTAAAGATGTCTGCCACTTGTTCTTTTGTACCCACATATTCAACTCTGGTGTTTTTCTCTGCAACTTGTTCCCATAGAAAGTGATACTTGATTGGAATGTGCTTCATATTGGAGTGCATCATCAATTTCTTTGAGATACTTATGGGGCTTATATTATCACAATATATTGGAAGGGATCATCATAATTAGCCTCTATATTTGTCAAAGTTTGTTCATCCATAGAACTTGAGTACAACATCCTGATGCTGCAATATAATCTGCTTCGATTGTAGATAAAGATATCGATGCTTTTTTCTTTCTTAGCCAATATACTAAACACTCACCCAAGTAGAACATTTCTCTACTAGTGCTTTGTTGGTCATCAACACAACCTGCCCAATCTACTTATGTGTAGGAAATAAGTGATATATCCTTTCCTTTTGGATATTGTAATCCAAACTCTTATGTTCCTTTGATATATATGAAAATCCTCTTCACTGCTAATACATGTCATTCCTTTGGTGCTGCTTGAAATTGTGCCACCTGTCCAAATGCCTACATTACATATGGTCTGGATGTTGTCACATATAGTAAGCTACCAATCATTGACCTATATTTTCTCTGTTCTGTAGACTTTGAATCATCATATTTTCTCAACTTGCAATTGGTTTGCATATGAGTGGTAATTGGTTTGCAATCTTCCATTCCAAACCTCTTTAGGATTTCTATGATATACTTAGTTTGAGAAATAAAAATTCCTTGGTTGCTTTGACGTATATGAAGACCCAAAAAGAAGGATAGTTTTCCAAGTAATGACATTTCAAATTCATTATGCATATCCTTTGCAAATTTCTGGCTTAATCTGTCATCATTTCTTCCAAAAATAATATCATCAACATAAACTTCAATTAATAAAATACTACTTGAGTTACCTTGATGTAGAGGTTGTTTTCTGCACTTCCTTTTTTAAACCCTTCCTACTATAGATTTTTATTCAGTCTAGAGTACCATGCTCTAGGAGCCTGTTTTAGACCATACAAGGCCTTCTTCAATTTGTACACGTAATCTGTGTTCTCTGACAACTGAAATTCTCCCGGTTGTTCGATGTAGAATTATTCTTCAAGTTCCCCATTCAAAAAAGATTATTTCACGTCCATCTGATACACTTTAATATTCTCGGAGCATGCATAAGCTAAAAGCAATCAGATTTCTTTCATTCTGGAAACTGGGGAAAATGTCTCTTAAAAGTCGATTCCTTCAACCTGTTCGTATCCTTTAAATACCAATCTAGCTTTGTTCCTTGTAACATGTCCATATTTACTCAATTTATTTCTTAAAACCCACTTTGTGCCAATCACATTCTTATTCTTTGGTCTTGGAACCAATTCCCAAGTGTCTATTTGATCCAATTCTTCATTCATGGCTTTATTACAGAATTCATCCTTGCTGGCCTCTTCAAAACTATTTGGTTCAATTGTAGATAAGAGTGCTAGGTGCATTTGTTCTGGTGAATAGATTCTTCTTCTAGTCTCAACTCTTGCATCCTTATTTTTGATAATCTGATATGAAGGATGATTCTTTTGTACTCGTTTTCTAGGTGTCTTTGGAGGCACTCGCTGAACTTACTCGTCTACTTCTATCTGATCTTCTTCATCTTCCTCTTCTACTTCTTCTTCATCTTTTTCTTCTTTTTCCTAAAGTTGTTCCACTAATTCATTTTCTTCTTCCTTTGATTCTTGTCCACCTGCTTCATCAATTATTACATTGAAGCTTTCCATAACTTTGTTCAATCTCAGATTGTAACACTTGTATGATTTCCTTGTACTTGAGTAATCAAAAAGTACTCCTTTGTCCACACGAGAGTCAAACTTTCCCATTCTTCCATCTTCTCTTTTGATGTAGCATTTGCTTCCAAATATTTTGAAGTGCTTCACATTTGCTGGTTTTCCTTTCCATAGCTCATAGGGAGTTTTGTCATTGTCTTTTCTGAGCATTAGTCTATTTTGAATGTCAACTGCTGTAACAACTGCATGTGTCCAAAAAATATCTGTCAATTTTGAATCCATTATCATTGTTCAAGCCATTTCCTGTGTAATTAACATCCATAATGTTCCTTTGTCTTTGAACCACTCTATGAACCAATCTATGAATCCATGCTCTCATCCACTGTCATATATCTTTCCAAACCTGCTAAGTGTTCTTACAAATCCATATTTGTCCATAATATCTAGGACTCTATTGCACAACTATTCATATTGTTGACCCATTTATTACTATACTATCATCAAGTCTTCACTACTACAACTATCAAATTGTACTTTTGCTAACTGACTGCACTGGATTTGTCTACTCAAACTCTGCAAGCTACTTGAAGGATGGTTCTTTGGTCTATCATAGCTATCACATAGACTCCCCCTGTCTAATATTCATGTTACCTGAGAGTCTCTAAGATGTATTTCTCAAAACAATTCCTTCTCTGATGTGTATTCATCATCATCTTCATTGGTAGATTCATCATCTCTCTGATCTCTGACTTCTCTATTTTTGTTTGTGGATTCATCTTTCACTACAATGCTTGAAAGAAAATCTCTTGAACCTGTTCCTTATTTACCTGTCCTTCTTTTCTTTCAGTTATTTTCCAAACCTTTCTGTATCTAACATCTTTCTTTTTCTATGTAGAATTTTATTCATCTTGTTTTATTTCTAATCTTGAAATCTCTAGGACATGGTCATTGTTTACCTGTTCTTCATGTTTTCTTATCCATACTTTCTTATATCTGACATCAATGTTCTGTTTCATGGAAGTATCAATAATGCTTCTACAATCACTAGCTATGTCTCCATAGTTATGACATTTGTAACATTCAATGTTACATGGGGCCACACAGGCATTTCTTGCTTGAACATTTTTATAATCCCTGCAATCTGCAACCTGATGTCCAAAATTAGTAAAATAAAAACAATGACCATAAAATAAATTTGCATACCTGGGAGTGAATGATCTTCTTTGTGGCGTAGTCCTTCTGAATTTCTTCCTTGACTAATCATGATCATAATTGAAGCTTCTTTGTGGCTTGAACATGGATGGTCTTCTTGAAGATGTATCTTTAATAATTTTCTTAGATTCTGGTTGACCATGATTCGTTCCTTTGAGTACTTCTGAATAAGTCTTTCTATTTTCTTCATTTTTCTTTTCTAGCAACCTAGAGTGATTCTCTTCATTATCTATAACTGAAAGGGAATCTTTTGTGTCTTCAACGTTCTTGTTGAGCTGGATGATTTTACTTCTCAATGTGACATCTTCTTCTTCAAGCTTCTCAACCTCTTCTTCTTTCTTCATTATCTGAGACTTCATGACTTCTTTTGTTCTTTTCGCTTCTTAGAGATGGATTTTAATGTGATTATTTCTTCTTCAAGTCCTTTCTCTTCTTGACCAAAATATGCCTCAAGATGGTTTAGATCGTTAGTTCTTTCCTTAAGATGACCTGTCAATATCTTTTCTCTCATTTTTGCTTCTTCCTTCTGTGATGTTATGTTGGCTTCTAAATACTTCTTTTGATCTTTAAGATTTTCTTCGATCTTTTGGGCTACTTCTATCTGAGTTCTTAATTTCTTGATGACCTATTGGGCTTATTAAAAAATCTGATCACTTTCCTTTTGTTTCATCAATTCTTTCTTGAGTGACTTGTTTTCTTCTCTTTCTTTTCTTAGTTCATCTAAAGAACTGATCAATTCTTCTTCATAATTGTCTTCTTTTTCCATTAGTTTTTCTGTCTCATTTCCTTCATGGAATTCTATTTCAAGATGTCTGTGTTTTTCACAATTAAAGAAAAACAACATACCTTTATTTATTATGTACTTTTCATCTTTTGAATCTGTTTGACATGGTGAACATATTTCTTCTTGATCTGTACTTTCATCTTCTTTGGCATTTTCTGAATTTGAGATGGGTGAAGAATATATATCATGTAACTTATCCCAAACTATTTTGGCTGATGAACATTTACCAACATTTTCTCTTATCAGACTAGGTTATCCTTTAGAGATGAAATTCATTGCTATTTTTTATTCTTCTTCAATTCCTTCTTGGCTGAAGTCTTTGTCCTTTTTGAACTATCATATCCTGTAATGACTAATAGCCAAATATAATACCCCTGTGCCTGTAAAAATACTTTCTCCCTTCCACTCCATAGCTCATAATTTAAACCATTATGACCATTAAATAGTGCTACTCCATTCTCAGAATAATCCATGATCTCCTTTGTAACATACCCACTACCTAAAATCAAATTATTCCGTTGATTTCTCAACAATGAGAATCCTCGAAGCTTGCAGCAGTGAAATGCCAATCCCGATCCTCAGGTCTTTATTTCCCTGTCACGACCTCCTCTTCACGCGCCGGTGACATTTCCCTAATGATGGTTTCGGGTTTAGAGGTTTCGTGATCCCTGATGACAAAAGTTCATGTCCTCTAGAACTCCCGATCTCCGATGAGCAATTTCACAGATACACGCCCTTTACGCGTTAGCCCTCCTGGCTATGCTCTGGTCCATGTGACCGCTAATTCATAAGACCATAGCCTTATCCTTCTTTCAAGGTTTTGGACTACAAAATCCCAGTGTGCTCCAACTCCCATTAGCCCTCCAGACTAAGCTCATGGTCCACATGACCTTCCCCCTATATGACCACAGCCATACCTCCTCATCATGTTTTTGGACTTTTCAATGTCGAAATACACTCGTCCTCAGGATTTGCAATCCCTCGAATCCCGACGTGCTCTTTATGCATTAGCTCTCCTAGCTAGGCTCCTGGCCCATACRACTGTTATTCCCATGACCGCAGTCTTACCTCTCGTCAGGGTTTCGAGCTTTTAAATGCTACAATGCATTGGCCCATGGGATTCCCGATCCTCCAAATCCCGATACGCTCCAACTYTTGTTAGCCCTCCGGGCTAGACCTTTGGCCCACGTGACCACTATTTCACAAGACTGCAGCCTTGTCTCTTGTCGGGGTTTCAAACATCGCAATGTCGAAATACCTAAACATTTTGTCCTCAGAATCCACGATATCCCGATGATCGAAATGCCGATAGATGACTTMCTGTCGGGACTTTCCCCGATGGCTCCGATTGCTGCCACGCATCCTCCTCTGATGGATGGTCCTGATCACCTCTCGCGATTTCGAGACTTCTGATGCTCCGGAAGTCTTGTCCTCTAGACTCGCGAAATGCCGAACCCTGATGCACCTATTGACTTCTCTAACAGGACTTCCCCGATGGTCTGGATCTCTGCCACGTGTCCCGGCTGATGGACGGCCTTGATCCAATCTCATGATTTCGGAGTTTTTGATACCCCTATGACATAAATTCTTTGTCAACTCAAAACCCTGGTAGCCGTTATACCGACGGGCTCTCGATTTCTGCCACGTGTCTTCACAAACAGACGGTCCAGATCATTTCGTTGTTTTGGGACTTGAAATGCCCCAACATTCTCGACCTCGAGAACTCCGATATCCCGAGTACCGATATCCCGCGTACCGATATCCCGAGTACCGATATCCCAATGTGTCAACCTTCTCGTCGGGATTTTACCTCTACTGTTCATAAAGGTTTAACCCTCGTGCATCTATTAACAGATCCAGCAGCTATCGGGTTTTTCTAGCTATGATCTAATGGCTCAGATCTATCCCACCTCGCGCATTCTTCCACTACTTCATGGGTGTGGAAAGATCAACGGTCCAAATGTTCTCATGGACCTTGGGAGTGGGGGGGGTCTACGATATCGATTTCATTGCTATTCACGAAGATAGAGAGAAAAAGGGGCAAGGTATGTAATACCCTTGCTACTTTCGTCAATCTAACGGTCGTGAATTACCATGGGTCTTCCAACAGGATCTCATCCGTCGATTTGTTACTTATCCCTATGCTGCTACTTCAGAATTTTAAGAGGGTCATCCCTCCTCGTATAGGGTTATTAAGACTTGCCCATTCAATTCCTTTTTCCAGGTTGTTGGTAGACCTTCCCAAGGAGGGGATCTCTATGAAGAGACCTATTCCAGGGCATCTCTGGAGATGGGTAAGGGGAAACAACTCCCCGAGAATGGGTCGGAAGTCTGACTTGGTTCAACTTATGTGTAATTAAATTCATTTATCAATCATAAGACAATTCATTCATTTTATATTATAAGCATATATCTACCCTTTCTTATCAAAACACTGCACATACATTCTTTACTGCAATCGTTCACAATTTCACAGTTTATGAGCATATACGTCAACATATGAATTTCAAGATGCAATATGTAAAACAATTATTAGAAATAACACCAGGAGTGAGTGCAACTACTGAGAGGGGTGCTCGTTTCCACCCAACTGTAGGTGTAGCGACTCCCAACAGATTAACCACTAGCCAACCCCGAGCTGAGACCACGATGCTGTGAGACTGCATCTCTCTGCCTGCCAGTGACCAGGAGCGAAGGTTGAAATCCTCCCTCTCTACTATCACTCACTCTGCATAATGCCAGATTTCCCCTCGCGTCTGCCCCCTCCAATCGCTTCTTCCCCATGCCTTATCCTCTTGCGAGGTTGCGTGTGGCACGATTACCCTCGCGTTGATCAGGCCTGACGGCTCTACGGATAGGTGGTTCACCTCCCCATCCCTCATTAAGCCATCAACTTGCCAGCCTGCAAGGCATTAAATTCAGGGCCAGCGAGCCCCTTTTGGTTCTCCGAGCCAGTGGAGTCCAAATACGGTATTAATTCTCGGTGGAAGTTAATGCCACCATTCCAGGTGCCCTCCACCGCCATCATGGTCTTTTTTTCTACACACCCCCTCTCAGCAGTCCTGCAATAAATTCATAATGTTATTCACATTCATTGACCTCTTCCTCAAGGTCCATTTACATCACATATTCACATTTATGAGTTTTCCATAGTTCTTGGCCAGTCTAGTTATATTTACAAGATGGGGGAAATAGGGTGTTACATCCTTCCATTGGTTAAACTGTTTCCTGAAGGAACCTGCTATGATACCAATTGTTGGATTACTGAGAGGGGGAGTGAATCAATAATAGAGAAATTTAATCCTTTTTAACCATAAAATGCAAGTGTTATATCAATGTATCAATATCATCCAATAGTTGCAGAGTAAATAAACAATGAACAAATGAGCAATCATACACATACACAGTACACTAATGTTTTTACGTGGAAACCCAAAGCGGGAAAAAACCATGGAATGCTTTTTCCTATATGTTTTTAAGAATTGCATTCATTGGAAGCAACAAATTCCTATATTTTCCAGCTGCAACTAGAAGGAGGCTCCAACCCCCAAGTTTCTCAGGCTACAACCTGAGGGAATCTCTAACTCCTCAATTCTATGGCTACAACCAAAAGGAGGCTACAACCCCCTATGTTCTTCAGCTACAACCACCTGTCCTTTCCCCATCCAACCTAACTAACGTAGAAGTAGAATGATGGAACCACTGT
Source organism: Picea mariana (assembly GCA_032191745.1). Taxonomy (NCBI): domain Eukaryota; kingdom Viridiplantae; phylum Streptophyta; class Pinopsida; order Pinales; family Pinaceae; genus Picea; species Picea mariana. The sequence continues at coordinate 64,134 of JASDQU010244396.1, forward strand.
CACACTATCATTGTGAGATATACTTTTGTAAACTTGTACCAATCAACCTGTAATCAACTTGTACCATAAACAAGCTTTAGTCAAACTGTACCATAAACAAGTGCATCAACCATGTACCAAACTATACCTCAACCTATACCATGAACAAGTGCATCAACCATACACCAAATATGTACCAATCATGCATCAAATACACATAAAATATGACACATCAAGATGTACCAACATCATCAATTATACACCTCATGTATGTGCCAACTCATCAACTACTTGTCTCAACCATGTACTCAACATGTACCTCAACCAAAAGCCCTCATCAATTTCATCATCCAAATTTGATTTGTAACTGTATAATAGACCTGATTTATATGATCACATACTTGCAAACCTTCCTTAACTTTAACAACAAGAGACTAGCATTTTCATGAAACTTTACATTAGTCTCTCATGACTAATTTTGGATTAGTCAACAACCCTAACTTGAAATAATCATAACTATGTACCTATAATGAATAAAGATTTGAAAACAATACACAATGTTCTTTAGTGTCTTTTGTGCAATTCCTGCAGGTTTCACTACTTGGAACCTCTCAAAAAAGGAGTTATAGCAAAAATGGCATACCATTTTAAATTTTGGCTTATTCTAGAGAGCTAACTTTTAGAGCGTTCCCCGCAAAATTTTGTTGTTGTATGGATATGAAAATGGTACACATAAAACTACAGATTGTGCTCTAATCAATACATTTGGTATTACCAAATTTGGATCTGTTATGAATAAGTTATGGCGTTTTTACCCGAAACACCTTTTTTAGACTAGTTTCAGGACTAGCCACAAACCCTATTTTCCACAAAATGTAACTCCAAAAATACAACGACCCAAAAGATGAAATTTTTATCAAAGCTACTTGGATATGTTTCCTCAATAACCTCTATATTTTGTGTTCTAAATCATTCTAGAAAAAACGTTATTGCGAAAATGGTGAGATGGCCTGTAAATAACATACCTTAGAAAGCATCATCAAAATAATTTATCCTCTCTTGAATTTCAGCTTTCTTTACTTCACCTTCCCTTTGAAATTCACCTTAGATATCCTTTGGTTGCCTCAGTCACTTATAGATATTCAATATTCTTAAGTTTAATTAAAATTAGAGACCCTTTCCTTTTATTTATACTTCTATGTAGCTTCCTCAAGGGGTTACCTTATAACCATCTTAAACCACTTTCCTTATTTTATGGCTAACCCAGTTATAACCACTTGTCCACTTAGTAATTTCTCCATTAACTTTATTATTTAAATAATTTAATTTGTATCCTTTTTGACTTATAGTACACTCATCACTTCACTTTATTATTTAAATAATTCATCTTTGCAACCACTTTGACTACTTTGACCTTTTGCGACTTCTAGATGACTCATGAGGGTTCTCTAACTTCACATGGCCATAACTCTCTAACCGTGTGTTGTTATGTGACGTTTCACATACCACCGGAAATGTCATGACATGTAATATCCATCTAGAATAGTATTATTTAAATAATTTCTTCTTTGCAACCATTTTGACTACTTTGACCTTTTGGGATTCTAGATGACTCATGAGGGTTCTCCAACTTCACATGGCCATAACTCTCTAACCGTGAGGAGTTATGTGACATTCCACATACCATCAAAAATGGAATGGCATGTAATATCCATATAGAATAGTATTACCTTAAAATATATTAAAACTCATAGCATTATACATCAAACAAACTTGGTTCCATTACCCAAACCTTTTTGCTACCAGAATTCGCTACCAGACTTTCTTCAAGGGTTGACATCAATGAAAACTGACCCAATTAATAAACATGTACCTAGTGCTCATCCCACTAATTTCTAGTCTGGAATTAAGGAGAAAATTTTTAAACCCTTAAATATTCCATCTACTCTTCATCCTTACCCTCCCAATTATTTAGAATATCTGCCTCTTTTTATTGGGGAAGACCATATCATAGTTGGGAATCATTTGAGAGATTTTCAAAATTTCCTTGACAATTTGGAAATAATGCATGAGGATGTTGTCATGAGGTTATTTTCCAAATATTTTGTTGGGGATACTTCTTTGTGGTTTAAAAATCTATAGGTTGGTTCCATTGGTTTGTGGGATGCATTATATGGTGCATTTTCAAGATGTTGGGGTGGAAACAAATCCTTCGATCAATGTTTAACTGATTTTTATGCTTTAAGAAGAGAAAAGGATGAAGTCCTAGTTACATTCAACAGGAGGTTTGAAATTTTTATTTGTAGTATGACTTTGGAGATCTGACCTACTGAAATTGTTTCCATGATGTAATATTTAGAAGCTCAACACCCCGATCTTGTAATTTTTTTTAGAGAAAGAAGACCTTATTCATTAGCACATTCGTTTGTGGATGCTAAAGAAATTGAGGATAAATTTCAGGCTTGTCATAGATTTCGAGATCAGTCTTATGTTGAATATTTGCATGTATAGGAGTAGGATGAAGGAGGTAAGCATAAATTAGATTTGGGACACTTTGGTAAGGGATTTTTATTGCATGATCAAATAAATTTTGTTACTCCTGATTGTAATGAAATGAATTATGCCAAAGAGATGTCGTTTGAGGAACAAGGAGGTCATATTTTTCTCAATAAAAGACATTTCATGTAGTGGCAGGAATCTCTTCTATATCAACAGGTTTTTAATCTTGGTTTTGAAGACCCAATAACACTTGTGTTGGATTCTTATTTTTCAAATTCTTTGAAGTTTTCAGATTTTATCATACCACCCACTTATCAAGGTGAATATGATGTTCCAAATGATTTTCTATGGATGTTGATATATATTTGTTGTCATTTATTAATCAGTTCCATAGATGAGAATTTATCAGTCATAAAGATACTTTCATGTTTGCTATTGAAATTTTCTTTCACTTCAGAAAATTGGAGAGCTAGTTAGAGTAGGGTAGCGTAGATAATAAGCTCTCTTCATGAGAATTTTGTTTKCTTAATTTTGTATAGTATGGATAGATTACAGTATGTGCTAGTATGTTTGTTTTCAGTATTAAGTTGTAGTGTGATATTTTCAGCAGCTCTTTCAGTTTGTTTGGATATATTGCATAGGTTTGGAACGAGGTGAAAGACTCCATAAGACCAATAGGTAAGRAATCAAGTCTACATAAGTTCTTGGCATATCGCACGTAGCATGCCATTCCTTGTGGAGCCAAATGTTAGCGCTCAAATTTGCATTGTAAAATTTTCCACACCTACGCCAATTGCACTAGACTATTGCCCATTTTATAAATTTTTCCTTTCTTCTCAAGAGATCTGAAATGATAAAGCTTGGTCCATTCCTAAGATAATTGAGTCTTTTATTATTCATTTTGGAAAATATAAAAAAAAATGGGTATTTGTACCTAAATTGTAATCTTGGTATTGTTTTATTGGTTTTGGGTAAATTAAAAAAAAATATTGGGTTTTGTACCCAATCTCTAATTCAAGAATGTTTTTGTCTTAAGTGCATTACCAAGCCTTTATCATATTCCAAGTCACATAAAGAACCAATGCACAAGGCATCACACCAACACACATAAGGCCATGAGGAGGATTCCCAAAAGGAATATTTAGTCTTGCACAATGCGTCGAGGTATTATAAAATTGCCTATGCATATAAAAAAAAGAGTCGATTTATTTTCTATATGTGTGGGATAAATCTCTCTTGCATAGGAAAGAAGATAACCTATCAAAAATACATGTAAGTGTAAGGTGCATGAGATGCCAAGTATCGACAACAACATTTATCATCACCATGAGGAATTCCATTATCATCATATTGTTATAACCCTAAATTGCTCTACACATGCATACCTGGCCTTTGGCCCTCTTATTTGCATTTTTTCCCAAGCCATCACTAAGTTTCTCTTCTAAAAAACCCATTTTTTGAAGATGTACATGCCCTCCACTAATACTTCTTACGTACATACACTTG
>JASDQU010244396.1:70832-89957 GCA_032191745.1 Picea mariana
ACCAATACACTATGGATCCATGAAAAATATTGAATAAGTATATGACCAACAAAGATATAATGTGGATCCATACCTCCATGATATGAACTGATCGTAGCCATGAGAAATACAAAGTGGAGCTATGAGATGATAAAACATAGCCATGGGCCAATACAATGTGGATCTATGTAACAGTCTATATATCAACATGCTTAAATGATGTCCTTCACAGCCTGGGAAAAGTAGATAACATAGTGAATGCTCAACCCAGGGTATTTGTCCCAATCCCGATATGGCACGAATCTAGCGATGTGAATAGATGTTTTGATGTCAAACATGGTAGAAACCACTTGATTACTAGTCATTGAGGGAAATTGTTAACAAGTGCGAGATAAATAACCAATGATGTCAATGACTCCCAAGGTACGCTAGTACTATCAATGAATGTGAATAAATGAGCTGAAGTCAAACATTCATGGAATCATCTGATCATAGGTCAATGATGTAAACCTACTTTTGGAGGTGAGGAGGCCTTCCGTTGAGGCATGCATGTCCCAAGGTACTAAATGGTTTCTAAGTCTAATTACCAGATGATGTGTTGAAGTCAACAAGAAAAGACTCATCGAAGGATGGACTTGATGTATCCCCCATCATTGACATGAAACTGAGATAGGAAAGTGATGTAATATAGTGAGCAAATGAGTATGGAATGACACATGACATGGAAACTGGAAATACTGCATATGGATTGTTTGAAGTGAAAATTACCTTAAACATGATGAGGCATTACAACTGACTTGGTAGCATTGACTCGACGAGTACCAATAATGTAATGTGATGAAAATAAGAGCACTCTTTGACTAGACAAAAAAATATGGTGACAAATGGAATTAGTATGATTTAGAGACAAGTAGATTACCCAACTGTAAGACGAGATGGAAGTAGGTGCCATGTTCAAGGGAGACAATAGATTCCATAAAGGATTCTCAAAAACCTGACCCACTTCCTTCTATTTCCCCCCCACCCAGATAGATGAGTACCTCTTTTTAATTTAATGATCTCGAGGAGGGTAACACATGATCAATATAACTCACCTTCGATAATTTCCTCTTCATTTTTTTAACGATCTGGAAGAAGTAAGGGTTCATCCCCATATGGGCCCTTCAATGTGTGTTTTAGTGAGTCCAAAGACAGAAACTTAGTGGTTTTTCTTGTTTAGAGAGTCTGAAAAGAACTTAAAGGTGACTCCAGGGTTTCCTTTTCCGTAATTTTAATCTCACGAGACTGAAAAAGTGACAAAATACCACTCAAAAGACACACTTTCAAACCTTATGAGTGTGAAAGGAATCAAGATCACTCGACAATCTTTTCATGTTTAGAGAGTCATAAAAGAGCTTGAAGGAGACTCTAGGGGGTTCATTTTTAATATAATTTTTACGAGTCCAAAAAAGTGATAAATGTTTACTTGGTCACATTCTCACATATTATGAGCACGAGAAAGAATAAATACTAAGCTCAGTATTGGTTTCATTTTTACACAAGCTTGAAAAATAATTAAACTTATGCTTGTAAATTCCCAACGTAATTTCCAAAGTTAGGGATACCCATGGATGGTTGGTACTCTTCCCCTAGCTTGCAAAGCTAGCGGTTTAACTCCAGAATGATAATCAAAGGCTAGAGACATGTCACCCCAAGCTTTATTTCATTCTCCAACTTTGAGGTTGTCACCAATTTCTGTACTAGATGGAGAAAAAGGATAAGTGCGGATGAAAGGAAGGTTCAAATATGATACATAATGAAAGACTCAACTCGACACCTACAAGATCTAGCTAAAGACTCGACTTGATATCTACGAGATCTAGCAAAAAACTCAACTTTTTAGGAGAGGTGACTGTTTCATTTTTTAACGATATTGACATAGGAAAATAACTATGCTCATGAAATTTGTTTCATTTTTTAACGAGTCCACCAGAGAGAAGAAAAACTATGCTCATAGAGTCTGTTTCATTTTTTAACGAGCTTGCTGCATAGAAGAAAAACTATGCTCATAGCTTCTCCTTAATCAAGGATTCCAAGAGGATAATACTCTGAAAGGAATACATGTCAAGGGACAAATGTTAGCCATGGCTTCTAGGAGTACTTCACTAGATGGAAGAAATGCACTCTGGAAGGAATACATGTCGACGACCTCGATAAGGGTAGGGAGATCTGGCTCCAATAGCCCTGTCAAAGAGATGACCATGTCAACTATCGTATATAAGTTAGGAGAAGGGAGAAATTCCCTCTCATTGGGGGATGAATGCACGGGGCAGGTCATTACATAATTGAACTGCGGTGGGGTGGATATCACTGGCATGTATGGACCATTTAGAGAAGGTGGATGGTTGACCATTAGATGAGGGTCAATGAATGAAATTTGGTCGATAATTACTATGTTTCCATTGTGAGGGAAACATATCATTCGAAAGAGAGTGGACACAAAATCTATCATAACGTAGACATAGTCTCACTCAAGGAGCAGGTTAAATTACAAGGGATCATGAACTACCATCACATTGACGTAGACCATTTTTCCTTCCAAAGTAACTGAAAACTAAGGAAGGATCCCTAAAGGTTGACTAAGTCTTCTGTCAAAGTTCAAAAGATTCTGAGTCACGAGAACAAGATGCGAGGAACCAAAATCTTTCAAAGAATTCATAGATAAGATGCTTAACAAAAGAACCTTCTTCTATTATAGTGTTAGGAATATTACTATCAAAAACCTACACAGTGATTTGGAAAGGCACGTAAGAAGGAAGACGAGGTTCTGTAAAATGATTCCAATTAATAGAAATCATTTGATTTCTTTAAGGGTGTGCCATCAGGACGAGTGGAGTGCCCCTTGTCTAGGTGAATTAGTATTAATGAGGTAGAACTAAGCGATGTCCTCGGTCTTTGAATGAGGAGTGGGATCGACCGGTGATGAAACCAAATCAACCATTGTGGTTGCACTCTTCAAGGGAGGAGTGGGATCAACTAATGGTAGAACTAGATCGACCACTTTGGTTTCACTCTTCAAGGGAAGAGTGGGATTGGCCAATGACAGAACCAGATGGACCACTGGGGTTGCACTCTTAAAGGGAGGAGTGGGATCGATCGATGATGGATCTAGATCGACCATTTTGGCACTCTTCGGATGAAGACTAGGATTGATCGATGGTGGAACTGGATTGACCACTTTGGAACTCTTTAGATGAAGAGTGGGATCGATCGATGACAGAACTGGATCGACCACTCTGACTGATGAAAAAACTGGATCAGTCACTTTGGTACTCCTCAAGGGAGGAGTGGGATCGATCAATGACAAAACTGGATTGACCACTTTGGTTTCACTCTTTATATGAGGAGTCGGGCTGACCGATGACGAAAATGGATCGACCACTTGGTTTAGTGGTTGAACTGAGGATGAAACTAGATTGACCACCTGATCAACCAGAATGACCAGGGATGGAACCAAATTGACCATTCCATCAACTAATGATGCTTTGGAAGAAATCTTATTGTTGTGTCTGTTTCGTCTCTTGGGTGAGCAAAATAAGGGAAATTACAAGTCTAGTTGGGCCTGCTAGACAAGACAGAGGTTAGTGCATGAGTTAGATAATCCGAGCACATGAAATAAACAAGCAAAATAAACTAAAAACAACTAAGGAAATAAATCTAGAATGCATAAGAAACTTTGAACCAAAATCAATCAACCAAATGAACAAGATTATGCCACCAATGGATAACTATATTAGTTGGAAAAACACCATAGAGAAAGGAGGACTTATGGATCCCCTCTTCCTCCTTGGGAGGGCTCTTGAGTTCCCTATTGGATATATCTTCTTACAATGATAAACAAGAAAGAAAATGGTGAAGAAATCCAAGCCTATTCCCTCAAGAGGTGAGTGGAATGACCTATTGGAATGTTGCTAAAATGCTCCAAGGAGAAAAGAGGATTCTCAATGGAGGATTGAGGTAGCATAACAATACTATAGAAATATTAAATTCTTAGTGCACCCATGGCCTCCATTTATAGCATGTCTTCAAGGAATTATTTAGTTGGTTCTTGGTGTGAACAAGGGGCCCTTTAGGGCACCCTTTGGAAGGGATGATTTTAGGAGCTAAATTTTGGTCATGGGCTAATTTTCCATGGTTTTTCCAAAAACAAGATTTGCTATTTTAAAAATGATTTGCTCAAATTCTATAGGATAAAATTATTTTACCTTATAAATCACCAAAATGTTATAAAAACTATATAAAATGCTTAGAAATTTGAATATTTTTACAAAAATATCGCCAATCATTTATAGTTGGAATATGAAGGATTAGTAAGATTCACCAAGGTTTCTACATTTAAAATTAAATTTTCATCCTTAAAATCATCCCTTCCCTTTGGTCCTTGACCAACCCCCCATTCGGATTTAGCTCAAATATGAGGGTGAAATAAAGTTGGGAGTTGGTCCATAAGTGGTTGAGGGGCCGACAAGAACCATAAATGCATCGTTCATAGGAGTGTGTGGTTTTTATCATACACAATCGTGCATATGGCACATTGTGCACTCTACAGGATTCTTTGGCCCGCACACTATGTGCACGATTCCTTTAGTGAGTTAGCGCATGCCAATTTTTGTCTAGTTGTATAGTTTTTGCCTCTTGGAAATGCATTTTTGGTGCTGCAGGTGAAATAATAGGTGTTTGGAACTGTTGTATTTCTATAACCATTTGCATGCAATGTTGTGGAGGAAATTTCAGTGATAACATATGCCCCTTGATGTGTGAGGTTAACAGCATACGTATAGCCGAAATACATCAATGTTTCTTCTACTGAGAGTGCCATTGTAAGAAAGAATGCTAATGGGAACTGTTACGTAGCTAGAGAGGTAGTAGTGGGGGCCCAGAGGGCCCATAGTGATAATAGTGGAGGCCATTCAATGTAAGGTGGAATAGGTCCACTATATTATTAAATAAGGCCCGCTATGGGTAGTTAATTATAATAAATGTAAGAGGACTTTTTCTTATAATTCCTCTTACATTTATTATATTTAACTACCCATAGCGGGCCTTATTTAATAATATAGTGGACCTAGTCCACCTTACATTGAATGGCCTCCACTATTATCACTATGGGCCCTCTGGGTCCCCACTACTACCTCTCTAACTACCTAACATTGATGAAGTATTGAACCCATCATTCCAAATAGTCAAACTTGCTAATGAGAAAAAGACAAAAACATAATTATAATTTAAACAAAAGAAAACATTTGATAAAAATTAATGTTTTCATTTAAATAATTAAGATTCCTATGCTTGTCTCTCCTTCATTCAAATTTGATCAAATGTGAACAAATGTCTTAGAAAATATGTGTCGCAAAAAGATTTCTTCCTGTAAAATCATTGTTAGTAATCCATGTCTTCAACCAAGCTATTCTCATAGAAGATAAACTCAATAAGGAAGAGGTAATAACAAACTCCCAAATTATGAAGCTCTTCCATCAACATCAAAACTCCGTAGAAAGAAAAATGAAATGGCATTTGAATTTCATGAAATTCAAACCAAACAATAGAAAATAATATAAACTCAAACCAAGCTTGAAACAAATCAAACCAATACCAATCCAATCAAGTCAAAGAGAAACAAAATAAGAATCCAAGTAAAATTTAGAGGGACCCTGGATTTTGATTAAGGAAAAAGAAGGGGGTTTTTGTGGGCAGCCAACACTGCTTAACTCCAACATGATGTCCAAAGGATGGAGAGATTTCCCCCAAGCTTCGTTTCATCTTCCAAATATTTTTCTACACCTGAAATGACTCTTGAATACTAATAGGAATAGGTTCAACAGAAAGGCAGGAAGAAAGAGGATCAACTGACACAGGTGGATGAAATGAAGGTTTAGGTAGAAGATCTATTGGAAGACTCATCTTAATTGGAGGGGGATCCATTTAATTTTTTAATGAAAGGAAAGAACTATGCTCGTAGTCATATGTTTCATTTTTTAACAAGCTCGACAAAGGAAAATGATTATGCTCATAGTCATCTGTTTCATTTTTTAATGAACTTGACATAGGAAAATAATTATGTTCATAAACATTGACTGTTGATTCTAAGAGCTCTTCATCAGACAGAAAAATAATGCTCTGGAAGGAATACATTTCAAGAGACTCACTTTGATCAACATGGGGGAGAACTAGATCCAATGTCCCTAGCGAGGGATTTACCATGTCAACTACCAAATATAAGTTTAAAGAAGGTGAGCATACAAAGAGAGGTTCCTTCTCATTTAAAGTTGAACACATGGGACATGAAAGGAATAGGCCAAGTTATCTATTAATGGAATGAGACAAAATGGAAGAACTTACAATATTTTACTTTGATGTCTTTGCAACCTCCTACAAGTTCTCCATTCCAGCCCCTTGTATATCACACAATCATAAGTATGATGTTCTTGAATTCTTTGCCCCTTTCACTCAAGAATGAACCTCATTATATAGTGGTTTGAGGCATAAAATTTTTGAGATATGTTGGGAAAATGGTTGAGTATTTATCTCATGAGGTTGGGATTTGGTGCCTAGGATGTAGTAAGGAGATATGGCTTGAATCCTTGACCCAAAAAAACTCATTTCTCCCCAAATATTGTACTTAGAAAAATGTGGAATGGTTGCAACCTCTTCATCACTCCCAACATTGAGTACATGGTAACTATCTCTCCCTAAGACACTCTAGTGGGTTGATAGTCTAGATTTCATCACCCCTGGTGTATGGGAAAGGGGGAAATGATCCTCAAGTATGGTAAAAATCTTAAGTAAAAATATGGTATTTCGACATTCAAATGATATGTTTCTCTTCCAACTTCTCTAGGGAACATGACAAGTACTCCCACATAGTCATGAATTTGTGACAGTCAATAAAGCACATGAGACACTTAATAAAGTGCATTCAACACTTGGTAAGGTGCATACGATACTTGATAAAGTGCATGCAACACTTAGTAAAGTGCATACGACACTTGATAAGGTGCATACGACACTTACAACACTTAGTAGAATGTGATACATAAGTGCGACACTTAGTAGAATGTGATACATAAGAACGCCACTTAGTAGTGTGGTAATTTGGTGTGTAACAATGAAAAATGGATAAATATGGTGGTAAGGACATATCTAGGTAGTAGAGGCATTGCAGGTGGATGATCATACAACAGTAGAAATAGAGCTGCTCGATTGTAGGTGTTGGCTATTTTTTAGTGGACATAAACACACACAAGATGAATGAGTAAGATCTCATTGAGTGGATGGAGAAGAAATTTCATTCAAGAGTGTAGGGTAGGGTTCAAGGAAAAGGGAAGCAAGGGAGATAACATTCAACCAAAAATATCAAAGGACTGATCTTGAGGTTTGTAGGGCTTGTATATTTTCTGATTTGTATTCCTTAAGAGAACCATTATTCTAGGACATGAGCCTATAAAGTGATCCAATGGGATCTTGGTTCATGGGTTGATGTCAGTGGAAAATAATAGGGAGCATATATCTTTGAAGGTTGAGCAGCTCAAATGGAATTGACCTTCAGGTTTAGGTGGGAAGGAGCAACCTTCCAAGTATGTCAAGAAGGATTCATGGGATAAGATGGCCATCTAAGATGCTTAGGAGAAGGATAATTCTAGGAGAATGTTTAGAGGCAGTGAGTCTTTGGAGATAGATCATACCATCATGGCAGGGATAGCTTCTGCATTAGAGGGAGAATCCATCCAGGTATATTATAGAGAAGGCATGGTAGCATATATGGTAGAGAATATTGATCCAACCATAGGTGGGAAAAGTACCTTCCTCTCTAAATGGGAGTGTTGGTATTTTTGGTAGCATGAAACATGTACTTCCGCATAGGCATGTGTCTAGCATGTGGAAGTCATAAAAAAAATTCTAGTATTGAGTTTAATTTAGTTCAAAGGAATTAATTAAAGTAATATTGTATTTATTAGAGAATTTCGTTATTTAAGGAACATGCATGGCATGCATGGCATGCAACATGTAATCTAAATCTTAAGTGGGTTTGAGAAGTAATCTCAACCGTAGATCACTTTGGAGATTATAAATATATTGTAACTCATGATTATAAAAGAAAGTCTAGGGAGAAGAAGCAAGACACTTGTGTGAGATACACTTGTGAGATAATTTGGTGAGAGACCAAGGTTGAGGATAGAAAATAAGGACTTTTTCTAGTGTGAGGAGTGTAGGAGAAAAGAAGGAATTTTTCTAACACTAGATTGAGGATATCTCACAAGTTGGGTGAAGATATTTCATCCAAGTATTGATAAGTAGTTTGTATCAAAAAGGACCATGATTTAATATCTTGGATAGGTGGAAAAGGAATTCCATATAGATGTCATATAGGTCAATGAGGAGAGAGTAAAAGATTTCACACATGGGTTTCAGTCAACATAATCCACAAGAAAAATTCATATTTTATGGAGCCTATTATACATATTTGTTTACACAGATATGTCATTCATAGTTGGTTGAATCACATATATATGTGGATCACAAGAGGGTGAATCATGTGTTCCTTAGGAAACGTTCTAGAAGAGGTCGCACAAAAACATAGGATTTTCAAGGTTTGTATGTAGTGTATAATTCTTTCAGTGGGCCATTTTCCCTATCACCGGAACCCTAATTTGACCTTAATAAAAGAATAATTGGAGTGTTTTTCCCTTTGAGATTTTTCCAGCGGTTTATACCCAAAAATTTTGGTGTTAATATATGCTTGATTTTGTTTCCTTGTTTATATTTTCGTTGCATGTTTAGTTGATTACTGAACTATGCTTTTAGTAGATAAAGTGATTTTATTTTCAGCTAACTTTTGGGTGTTGAGTAGAGTGGCAAAAGATCAACATGGTATCAAATTAAGGTTGCTCTGGGAGGAAACCAAGTGCACATGGTATCGACAGATCTATGGGATCAGGAGTGCAAGGTGGGTGCTTCAAGGAATGAACATGAATCCACTTTATTTTGCATCATATTAGTCATATTTGCAGGAGATCTTAGCATATATATAAATTAGCAAATGAAATCAAAGGACATATTTTTTCAGAGACATAATAGTACAGGGAATAACAAGGGTTTTTGCAGGTGTACGAAGCATACTCTATTTTTAGAAGAGAGAAACACATACATACATGGTTTACAGAAGGGAGAAGAGCATACATATGTGGTTTGCAGAATGGTGAATCACATATATATGTGATTTGCAGTGTTGACAATCACGTATAGGCCGAAAAAGGACAATATAGAGGTAGTTTTAGCAAAGAAATTATGTAGGCTGGTTTACCGAGAAATCGTAGGAGGTCGGGTGATCTGAAAATATTTTTATGTACAATTAATTATTAAATACACATAAACATTCGACTAGATTCGATAAATCAAGATCACTTGACTATTTTTGAAAACACATGTGAATATGCTTATTTGTCCATAAACTTCATTAATATTGATGAATAACATGAAGAATAATGAGATAATACAACAAAAAATAAAGAACTCAAATTACATATATGAATAACATAATTCACTTCTTCTCCAAAGTCCCTTTAGATAGTAATATTGTTCTTCATCATCTCAAAATGTCAAATTACATTACAACAAGGGACTACATAAAGCCAATTTATTGAACTCTCTTTAATTATGCTACTCAATCCTAGAAAATGTGTTTACCATTGAAATCCTTCTATAGTTATGAGAAATTTGTGTATAAAGTCGGCCAGATTATGAACAGAGGCTAAAAAACCATTTTTATACATATAACGAGACTATGTGTCTCATACATGAAAAACTGAGATAATACTTTTACAAATGACCTATGATCATAAAACTGACTTCATATTCATAATCCTTGTGGAAAAACGAATCCAACAATTATTAGGTTTCCTAGGTGTGGAAAATATACCCTATGGCATGTTTTTCTATGCAGCACATAAACTTGTCATGAAAAACAATGCAGTCCATACTAGACCATACCTCAAAATCCATGAAAAATTTGGGATGCGTGCACCTTTGTATTTGTGTGTACATGTCTTGGGATCCATTCCCATTAAATAGGCCCGACCCTTAACTCCCGACTACAATTTAAGGAAACTTGATTATAATTATGGTGGCATCTCTGTAATAAGTGGATGGTTTGGCGTTTTGGTTAGAACTGTAGATAAGTTTAAAGAAGTTTGGGGGTTATAATTGTTGGATTACTGAGAGGGAGGGCTGAATCAGTAATAGAGATTTTTATTCCTTTTAACCACAATATGTAAGTGTTATTTATCTTTATAATCAATATATCATTATCTGCTATGACCTAAGGGGGGTATATATATGGCTAAATGTATATGATATGACCCCAAGGGGGGGAATATATGGTCCTAAATGTACATGTAATGTGTAAATGCATATGTAATAGGGTTGGGATAATTATAAATCTGCCTCATGTGCAAGTGTGAATAACTATATATAAGATATTATGTATTCATTATTGACAAAGAATTATGAAGTATGAAAGGTAATTGGTTATTTGGAGGGGGTTTCCCTATTCATTAAGGAGTTATTATGTAAATTATCTATATTGAATTTGTGCTCCACGTTGTAATTTTGTACATGGTGCGTACTTCTATTATTTTATGATATTTTTATCATTTGGATCATAACATTTGGTATTAGAGCTTAAGGTCTTGGGGTTTCCTTGTTGCATCTAATACACCTTGGAATTTTCTCTATAAATCTTTTTATACGATGTTTCATAAGGAACCCCTTGGATTTAATTTAGAAAATGGATCAAGGTATGTGGGGTACGAATTTCAACTCCTGAGGCATTACAATTTCATAGATATATCTTGTGTAAGATAGGGTTCGTGAATCATCCTCAATTTATCCATCACACACTTTTTTCTATAAAATTATTTCAGTGATGTTTTAGACCCTTAAAACAAGTTATATTCATATAACGTATCAAGTTAGATGTGATCAAAATTTCATCTTCTAGGTCATCCTAGGTTTATAGATACACCCCGTGTAAGATAAGGTGTATGACTAGTCATATTAACTAGTCTCAAATAGGTGTTCTGAGTAAAAAAATGATATTTTGTTTAGTGAGTATCCAAATTAAGTGTGACTAGTTTCATTGGACCATGGAAAGTATTTAGTATTTTTGGTACCATTTTCATAATTTTATATCAATTATTTTGCGTGGCTCACACTATACAAGTGTGATCTCTTGGAAAGGACACAAAATAGGAAGGTGTGGGGAAGTTACCATAGATTCCACTTGGCACATCCAATTTTGGTCAGACCCATGGCTTTGCAGAGAAAACATTTCATAGTACTATAGGTCACAATTTCATACTAATAAGGCTCTAAATTGTAGAGATACATCATAAGTAAGGTCAACAAGGAGGATAGACTCCAAATCAAGGTTTCAAAGGTATGTTTACTTAAAACTATCATAACTTTTGATTGGAATTTCCAATTGAGTTGATTCAAAATCCATTGGAAATATAACACATAGAAGAGCATATTGGACCAAGGATTACAACTATTTGATATATTTTTCCTTAATATATTGAGGTTGTGGTTTGAGGGTTGGGATTATACCTCAATTAAGAATCGATGGAAATACCTAAATTTATAAGAGATGAAGATAAAGATGAAATCAATCCTATGGAATGGTTGAGGTTAGTAAAATAATATAATATGACTCCTTCGAAGGAAACAAATTTTTTTTTGATGAAGATTGGAAGTAGTGGATGATTTTTTTTATCAAAATACTATATGGCACTGCACATGGGAAGAATTTGAAAAACTCTTCTCATATAAATGGATTAGGGATACAAAAAATGGAGGAATTGTATAGAATTCAAGATGAATTAAAAGAAGAAAAGGAAGAAATTAAGAAGAAGGGTGAGGAGATATCTAAGATACTATCCCTTAATGAATCACTCATTAAGGAGGTTAAGAACTTAAAGCAATAAAAGAATAGCAACTCAAAGTGGGAAAATGATGAGTCAAGGGAAGATTTGAAAAAGAAAAATGAAGCGATATGTAGATTACGAAACCATAATAATAAAAATTCGATCAGGTCAAGAGATTGAAAGAAGAAAAGAAGAATTTTCAAAATCAAGAAGAAATAAGGATCTTGGATGAAGAATCTACCAAAATATTGGAAGATGAAATTTGCATGAAGATTGAGGAATCCTTAAATACTGATGAGGTAAAATCAGAAATACAAGACAAAATTGAAGAAGAACGTCAAAATTTGTTAGATGGAATCACATTGTAGCTTCAAAAGGAGACAAAAGACAAGATTCAAGAAGGTCAAAAAAAAATTCTTGAAGAAGTTGAAATACATCTAGAGGATGTACATGCCAAAAATGATGGTATTATCTTGAAGGATAGAGTAATCAAAGACCAAGAAAAGATGATCGAGGATGCCATTGTCACTGAAAATAATATAGATGAAATGCATGTATAGAGTGAAGGAAGACCATCAAATGTGAAACCATATCGACACCCTCATTACCAAGAAAAATTTCAAGAAAGACAAGAAGGATGATATTAAGATTATGAAGGAAGAAGATGGAATACTTGGAAATATTCATAGAACAAAGCATCACCAAACTACTCTTCAACAATATATTATCAGAGACCAACAAAGACTACAAATTGGAGAAGCTTCAACAAAAATACATCGAATCAAAGAAAAGAAAATTATGCAACAACTAGACACCAATGATTAAGACCGAAAATGATTGGTTTTGAATGGATAGATCATCAACAATGGAATGAATAAAGAAGGAACACAAGAAAATCATATTACTTTGTTTCATCACATGTGAAGACTTTCAATGCAAAGCTTTGAGGACAAAGCTCTTTGAAGGAGGGTACTATGTTATGACCCATGGGGGGAATATATATGGCTAAATATATATGATATGACTCCAAGGGGGGGAATATATGGGCCTAAATGTACATTTAATGTGTAAATACATATGTAATAGGGTCGAACTCATGATAAAGGGGCCTCATGTGAAAGTGTGAATAACTATATATAAGAGATCATGTATTCATTATTGATAGGGAATTGTGAAGTATGAAAGGTATTTTGTTATTTGGAGGGGGTTCCCCTATTCCTTAAGGACTTATTGTGTAAATTATCTATATTGGATTTGTGCTCCATGTTGACATTCTGTACATGGTATGTACTTATATTATTTTATGATATTTTGAGCATTTGGATCATAACATTTGGTATCAGAGAAGATACCCCCTCCAAATAACCAAATACCTTTCATACTTCACAATTCCCTGTCAATAATGAATACATGATCTCTTATATATAACTATTCACACTTGCACATGGAGCCCCTTTACCACTAGCACGTCTCTATTACATATGTATTTACACATTACATGTACATTTAGGCCCATATATGCCCCCCCTTGGGGTCATATCATATACATTTATCCATATATATTCCCCCCTTGGGTCATAACATTATCATTCAACAAGTGCAGAGTAAATGAACAATCATACACATACAAAGTACACCAAATTTTTACGTGGAAATACCATGCAAGAGAAAACCACAACATATGTTTTCTTATATGTCTTTAATAATTACATTCATTGGAAGAACCAACTTCCTTTGTTCTCCAGATGCAACTGGAAGGAGGCTCCAACCCCCTCTATTTTCAAGCTACAAATTAAGGGAAGATCCAACTCCCCAATTCTCTGGCTACAACCATAAGGAGGCTACATCCTCCAATGTTCTCCGACTACAACCGAAAGGTTGCTTCAAACACCTATTCTTGCCCCATCTTGTTTCCCTAAAATATAAGTGTCAAATGATGAAACCACTGTCACATCGTTACTATGAGATATACCACTATAAACCTGTACCAACCTGTACCAACAACCTGTAACCATCCCATGCCATTGACCTGTAACCAAACTATACCCATACTCATCTTTTACCAACAAAACTCAATAGGTATGTGACCTGTTGTTACACATCAAAATTACTCAATTTGATAGTGTCGCAAGTGTCGTCATTACAAAGGTCGCAAGTGTCGCATTTTGGTCACAAGGTTGCAAGTGTCGCATGTTGCTCACAAGTGTCGCAGGTGTCAAAGAAATCATATTGCCATGATGCCTATGTCGTGCCTATAATGACATGAGAAAGACACTTGAAACACCTCAAACATCTGATTTGGAAGAGGAGAAATGAGTCAACAGGCTTTCAAACCTTTTGCCATCTGAAAGCACCTCAAAAACTGAGTTTTTGGAGGGGAGCACTCCACCTTACACTATCTCAGAGCGTCGACGCTCCCCCTTACATTGTCAGGGAGTGTTATAATGCTCCCCTAACCCTTTTGAGGGAGCGCTATAGATTTTGAGAGTGCTGGCGCCCCCTAAAGCTTACTAGGGAGCGCTACAATGCTCTGATGGCCCTTTTGAGGGAGCGCTACCTATTCTGGGTGGTTGTTAAGCTGTTGAGATGAATGGAGGAAGCATATTTTCATTCTTGGAAGGCACTTGAGCTTGAATCCCTGATCAAGCCATGATCTTAGGGCAGGTCCTCAATTGAAGGAGGAAAATCCTCACCTTCCCCAAGGATATCTCAAGATTGTTGAGCCTGTCCAAGGCTATATAAGMAAGCTTTCTAATGGTGAAAGAGGACTGCAAAAAGGAGAATCACACCAAACTTATGATCTCATAAGTGGTGTTGGAACAGAGCTGATTTGGGAAAGAACTAAAGATATGAAACTTATGATCTTGGAGGAAACTCACAGTCAGCCAAAGGAGAGTGATCAGTGAAGCTGCTGTTATCCAAGTTGTGGATCTTTTAGGCAAGGGTTAGATGAAGGGGACTTGACGAAGCTGTCGCATTCACATATACGATTGTAAGTACTGTTGTCGTTATTCTCATCAATATGACACGCTTGGCCTGTTTCTTTCTAGTTTGTGTCTAATGTCACATGAACTTATCATTAATTGATAGACCTATTTTCAAGCNTGTTATCCAAGTTGTGGATCTTTTAGGCAAGGGTTAGATGAAGGGGACTTGACGAAGCTGTCGCATTCACATCTACGATTGTAAGTACTGTTGTCGTTATTCTCATCAATATGACACGCTTGGCCTGTTTCTTTCTAGTTTGTGTCTAATGTCACATGAACTTATCATTAATTGATAGACCTATTTTCAAGCTAATATCAATAGAGTAGGAAGTGGTCGTATCTTGTTTTATCCACAGAACTCAGCGAGGAGAAAAGGATTGGAGCGCAACTCAGAGCGTGTAGGGACAAACATCGATAAAAGGTATTATGTCATCCTTCCTTCTCATGTGTTAGTTTAGATAGATTTGAAAGGAAGTCAGTGTCCATGTTAATCATTTTCTATCTAGAGTTAGGGTCAAGCTCTTAGAGGCAATCTACCTTTCCGTAGGGAGATTTTCCTACAACACCTGTATGTGTTGCAACTCATGTATGTACACGCCTTGTCTATACTGCAACGTGTGTATGTATGTGGCCTATATATATGACAACCTGCGTACACCTTCATAAGGCTAGGGTTTTCACCTTTTCTGAAACTTCAAACACTTTGCTACCTCTATCACATCAAACTGCAACCTATCATTGTGTCTTCTCTATAGTTTTTCCCTTTGCATGCATCATCTTATACATTCCTTAACCAAGTGCATCTATGTCTGTCTGGCCATGTGCCATAGATGTGTGTAAAATCATGAACACATGTAATAATCCTCACATGGACTAGTCATCAAACCCTTACTGATATGCAACATCACACTATACAAAACAACTTCACAACCACTTCACAACTAAAAACCTCAACCATGTACCAAGAAATACAAACTAAGTCTCAACACTTGAACCAACAAGATTAACCAATGAATAATACTAGCATACTAGTGTTGTATTTATGTAGATCTAGCTCATACCATAAGTTCCATACAACCAACACCCTCTCTAGGTAAAAACCTCAATATCCCATAACCATATCTCATTGAGACAACAATATCCAACTACATATAAGAATATGACATACTTTTTGAATCTATAGATAGATCTGTTGTACCTGATCACTGTAGACTTTCCTAGGAGCTTGCTCTCAGACTATGAGAACCTAGCACCCTAAAAAAATCTATATTCATGGATTTTCCCACATGGATGCATCTTTTTATTCTACCATCTTGCATATGTACACACCCTTCTCCACTGCACCTACGTACACCTAAAAAACTAGGGTTTTTTTATTATTTATGCAATTCTGAAACTTTTGTCGTTAACCCTTGATGCTACCTCATACTTGTGTAACTTAATATGTATCAATGAGTACCTACAATGAAACTTACACAATAATGGATCCCGTTGGATCTTAGTGGCCATCCACCTCTTCCATTGGATCACCATTTTGAGCTTGTGGTTTTGATAAACCATGATATTCACCCTTTTGATGGGGAGTGGAATGTAATGCCATCTTCATTTGTAAATTATAGACATCATTTAATTAATTCCTAGTGGTCTTATGTACATGCCTACAACATAGCGTTAATGCATTGGATCCCATTAGAACTCCGCAATTAACCGCGGTCAGGATAGAGTAGTATTGGGATCATTGATCGCCCGAGAAGTCCTAGTGTTTTACATGCCTACAAAATTTTATAAACTTAGTCCAATTTATCCCACATGCATCATGGGAATTGTTCTCCTCTCACTATGTCATATATAACTGAGGTGAAGGAGGCCCTTTAATCATGCATTAGAGTGTGATGTAAATCTTCTTTTGAATGAAGCGTAGACAACATCTCTTTCTTTTTACATATAAGCTACCCCATTTTTTCCAGTTTGTATTCTACAATGTTTTTCTATCTTATTCAGTAATAGAAGTTGGGTTTCACTATATTTATGTGTTCTCTTCTATATTTTTATGTATTTCATTGTTATATCTTAGTTATATTTTTTCCTTCATGTCATTCTCAAAATAATTTGGATCAGTAGTATTAGAGTAGTCTTCTCCTTGTCATTTCTTAGAGTAGGTCCTCGACGAGGTCAGGGTATATATATTTGGGTCTTGAGCTAGTTTTGCTTGAGGATAGACACTCTCACTAGCCCAAGAAACCTCCCATGGTGAAAGAAAGGAGACATGACAGAGTGGGAGATCCTTTCAAGACATTTCTCAAGGAAGCCCTCATGCGACAAAGGAACGAGATGATGGAAAACTTCACTAAGATCCGTCGAGGACTATCGATGGAAGGAGCCAAGGCATATTCAACAAGAAACAATTTTGTAAGTCTGATGCCCTTCAAGGTACAAGTCAATTTTGATATCCCTTTATTTGAAGACCAGATACATGCAGATGCTCTAGAAAAATGGTTGAATATACTAGAAGGTTATTACTCTATCCAAAAAATTTCCAACAGTGAAAATATCACCTTCTCCCTCCTTAAATGCCTTCCCCATGTCATATCATGGTGGGAAGGTTACTGGGAAAGGTACACCATGAATGAATCTAGACTATTTGGGAGAGAACCCACTTAGGCAGCCTTTGTAGATGCCTTAAAGGAGGATTTCTACCCTGTCAGAAACTATGATGACCAATACATGAGATCAACAACTCTACATTAGAAAAGAGATGAGATGGTGTTGGAGTAAACTAACATCTTTCATACCTTGCAATCAAATTTAGGTATCAAATACTCTGAGAGGCACCTGGTTTTGAAGTACTGTAGTGGTATACAAAGGTACATCCAAATTATAATGTCCCCACTTTGGGACATCATCACAGGGCAGAGATTTATGATGACCAGAGTAGCCAGATGGATGCTAGAGTGAGTACAGAGGTATTTGAGAGGAATTGTGGGGTCTAGCTTGCATATATGATCATATTCCATCATTATGAACCATTCTGCATAGGTTGGCTTTGGTTTTGTTGCATTCCGACGATTTCCATGATTTTGACTATTTTGAGCTATAAGTCAATGGAATTCACCAAAGAGGTCATTTTGGGCATATTACTTGTAGGAACCTCTCAATGTAATAGCTCATTGGAATCAGGAGGAGCAACACTATAGGATGGGATGACTAGAAGTGACTTTCAGTGGCCAGGGAAGCCACAAGGAGAGATAAGGAGCTTTTCAAAGGTAAAAAGGTTAATTAATTAATTAAAGTGATTTAATTAATTAATTAAATATTAAGAAAATGAAATTCACTTTGGAGGGACAAGGTGAGACAAAAAGTATAAAGGAAAGGCAAGGGCCTCTTCTCACTCATTCATGTATGATCTTATTTTGATTTCTGGCTTCTAGCTAGTGAGCCCAATATTGGGGGTTTTGAGGGTTTTGACATAACAAACCCTAGAGGATGATTCGGTGGTGAAAGATTCCACCTAACTTGTCCCAAGCTTGGTATCAGAGATGCAATACTCTCCCACACCATTCTAGTTCCAGATCTACTCAGTTGCAGAAGGATTCTACATCAGTTTCATGTGCAGATAGAGAGAGGGTGCACCAGTTGAGGGATTCCAGCGAGAGGGGCACACCATCTTTGGAGAGAGTTTCATTGTAGGAGATTGGCAGGGCTGTTGAGGATTCTGTCACTTGATTTTTCATTGCAGAGCCTTGGACATCATAGATAGTGCTTTCTGAGACAATTTTATGGCTTAGATTATTTCTTGAGCAGTGGGGCGAATTGAAGAGAAGGAGGGCATTTTTGAGATCCAGATCTAGTCCGTTTGGAGGGGTTACACTTCAGATCTTACCCTGAGAATTTATCTAGTGACTTGTAGTGTCCCGATATATATTTCTGGAGAGTTTTAGAGCATTTGGAGGCCTCCTTCAACAGGGCCAAATTATCTAGGGTTTCAATCATCCAGTGGGGCGCACCATTTAGTGGGGGATTTCAGATCTACAGAGATTGAGAGGGATCTTGGAGATTCAGTCACCTGGGTTGTTCTTACCATCACCTGATATATCAATTGGCATATTTATTAGGGTGATTGGACACTTTTGGCAGCAGGGTCGAGTTATTGAGGGTTTCAGCCTTCTATTGGAGTGTGCCATTCTTCAGCTGGAGAGTTT
>JASDQU010244397.1:21326-39695 GCA_032191745.1 Picea mariana
ATCTGGATTTATGAGTGGAACAAAATGAAACAACGATATATAACATTAAAACAAAAATATGGTTAACAATAATAGAGATGCAATGAAACTTAACTTTGATTCAATAAAGAAATCTGTTGAAACTGTAAAATGAAAAATGAAACAATCTTGATCGAATGGTGGTAGCTAATCTCTGAGAAGAGATGTGGAAGATATGTGCATTCACTTGAGAAAATTACAATGAGGCTTTCGTCCTTTTTGCATCAAGAAGTAATCATAAAACCCTAGACATCCAAAATCCTTACCCTAGGAGATGAAGTGGAAAAAGTTATGTGGGCCTCGATGGGGTAAGTTGGTACATCAACTTCTCGGGGTCGTAAATTTTGCATATGATATATGTTTTAGGCACATGATATCCCATTGGAAAGGTATATCCAAAGAATACACATTTTACCTTCACACTCTAATTCTATCTATAGTGTGACTATGTCGATCCCAAAAAACATTGTTTAGGGACACAAAACAACCTCAAAAGTTTAGGACCTGAAAATCTAGAAAACAACTACCAAGATGAAAATTATATGTGATCCAGTTGGAAGAGGTAGGTGGCCACTAATATCCACCTAAATCAAACCCATTCCTTTCCTTGAAGCCTGGTATTTAACATAGTTTGATAATTGTCTAGGGATAGGGTTAGGCATTTTGTAAGCCTCGACCCCCAATTAATATTAAGGTTTTGGACCTCTAGAATACTTTTGAAACTCCAAGTGTGACTAGCTCCACATGCACGAGTAATGTGAGATAACATGACATCCATTTGATACCATGGTGGTCAATAGAATAGTTCAACTCATGGGAGGCATAACTTCATGATGTGAACTTGTTGTGCCAAGAACTACAACCCTGCATTTACCCATTTGATATTGCTTACCTCCCTATAAAATGGAGCCCCTCATATTTTGAGCCCAAGATAAATCCTTGTAAGTCTCCCTCTCTAGGTCAAGTTACATAGAAGACTCATACCTTATTTGAAAAATCCTTAAAGACTTTGTTTTTAAAAGAAAAAACTTTCTTTTTTGAAATCAACAAAGTTAATTCAAACTCCTCTAATATGAATCAGAGGATTTCACTTTAAATCCTCTGATACCTATCGGAAGATCTCTTCCTACCTTCTTCGATATGTAGTGTTATCACACTATTTAGAGGAGTTTCTTTATTTCCTTTTTATATTATTAGAGGAATTTAGAACAAGTCCCCCAATTAACATCAGAGGAATTTCATATAAGTTCTCTGATTTTCATCGGAGAACTTGTCCTTCAACCCTCTGACTTCAACAACCGCACCTGTCGCATTAATTGAAAAAATATCCTTTTTGTCTATATAACCAGAACGAGGTAAAGTCATCACTATCCAATCAAAAGAGATTTATTAAGGAGTCCCAAGGTTAAACACATCGAGCTATCTCATTCGAGCTCCCAACTTATCTCTGCTCACCATGTGGCATTAGATCCAAGTAAGGGGCATCTTTCCTTTCTTTTATTTTAGGGTTATTTTTCCATTTGACTCCTTACCTTACACTTTGTTTATGTCTTCATTTCCCTATTTGGATAGTGCCCCCCCATATCCCCCATGCCTTTGGCTATCTCCACAACCATTGTATGCCAACACATCACACACCTTCTTACCACCATCACAATTGTTCTTAGCTCATAAATGCTTCTAGTCGTCTCTAGTATTCACCACGTTCTTTTCTTTTTGACCTTAAACTTTTCTGACCTAATTCGAGGCCTTGATCCATGAATTTCCAAATTGGAATGTCTCTTGGTAATTCTTCCAATCAAATAGGAAGAGTTCCAAGAAACTCCTCTGACTTCTCTTTAATCTCAACAAAAATATTACCTCAAAAAACCTTAAGAGTTTGTTATCGAAACAATTTATACTAACTTCTTCGAACATATCGGAGGAGTTATTACTAACTCCTTCGATATGTTTGGAGGAGTTACAAAAATCTCCCCCGCACAACTCAGAGCACTTAATGATAACTCTTCTAATCATATTGGAGGAGTTACTTTCAACTCCTTCGATATGATCTGAAATGTTTCTTTCAAAACCATAGTTAATTTCACTCAAGACTTATGGTGAAATTTTCCGATGACTTATCAAAGAAGTTGTGATTCGCTCCTCCAACCTCATCAGAGGAGTTCTTACTAACGCCTCTGATGCAATCAAAGAATCTGTCCTTAACTTCTCTGATCACCACTCTTTTTCCGTTCTATTGGAACACTTAATACTAACTTCTCTGACCTATATTAGAGATGTTAATATTCTCACCTCCGATTTCATTTTTCCAGGCCTAATATCTACCCTTTCTTCCCCAAATTTTACCAGGATTCTTAAGCATGCATACTTTTTACCTTGACATCTTCAGAGGACAAATCTTTGTTTTATTAATATTGTCAATGGATCTGGTATTTATGATCATTTTTTTTAGCTGCATTCCAAATGGTACATTACATTTTGTTATATGCCCTAAAATTATCTTTTCTTTTGGCAGGTTCAAACATGTCACCAAGAAATAAGGTGTTAGGAAAAGCAGTCGAAGCTAACACTGCTAGTAGCTCACAAATAACATGAGAGGTAGTTATTAATGGGGCTACATATGACGATACATCTGTACTTCTAGAAAAGGATGGAGGAACTCTGAAATGGGGAGAAGTGTACTACATGTTTAAGAAGTAAAATTTCTCGACAGAAGAAAAAGATCCCGATGAACTTTAGGCATTCAAAAATATCATAAAATCGTGATATTAAGGGTTGTAGTGCATCCAACAGTCTTCCCTTGCACAGATTCCATTTCATAAATTTTTAATAACATTGATGTAAGTAGTCGATAAGTATGCAATGCATGAAAAGAACCATTGCCTCTTTTAGGACAGAAGTTTTTAGCTAAATTTTATCACATCGAATAAGGTAATAAAAGATTGGATATAAATTTCCTCAGTGATTTTAAATATATGCCAAAGGAATTATTTTCCAAATCGTGTAAGGAGGACAAGAAATTTAAATACATTCCTAAGAGATGGTACCCCATGACTAACTTAGGGAGATCCTATCAGTATTTGGTGTCCATTCTTTGCAGGTTATACAGGGAACCAGACACAACTCAATTTCCCCCATCATACATGCCCTTGATTTATTTCTACGTAGATGTGGGTGTTTCATTCAATTGGGCATATATATTGTCTAAAAATCTCAGTGTTTCCATCTCTACAGTAACACAAGTACAACTAGGAACACTTCCCAGTTTCCATATGTACTCGTACCCCCTAGACATAATGTTCACAGCCCACAAGTATCCAAATATGGGGTGGAGTTGGTTGATAGCCGACGCTGCAATCGACATTTATTGTAAATTTCTTTGGGAGAACAAATACCATACAAAATACCAAATAATTTGTGAAGACTTCCTTGTTCCTTTATATGAATTCATATTTTGCACCACTCCCCATTTTATGAAAGATAAAGCCATATCAATCGTAAGAAGAATATAGTACCAGTTTCTAATGGAGCATGGAACTTATATAAGGGTTATGTTGCGATGAAGCCACCTCACCTACTTCCATGATTTGTAGTTGACAAGCTCGTCCTTCAAGAAGTAGCGTACTAGAATATTATACATGGGGTTGGAGGAATGTTGTACATGTTAAAGAAAGTGATATGGCCCCCACTACCTCTATACGTCAACAAGTATTTGTTTGAGAATACCAAACAAGCCCAAGCAGAGGTACACATCTTACTTTCCTATCACTTTGGAGAAGAGAGATTCAAAAGACATGATCGTAGAATTATCATCAAGGAACACTTCAATAGTGTCAAGACTCCTTATGAATACACTGTTGATCTCAGGGAGGAAGAGGAAGGGCACAAAAATGCCAAAACATATGATGAATTCATTTTTAACAGGTGTGGCTAGCGAAAGGGACAAATCACCTATGAAGAAATACTTAGAGAGGAATCCCTAAAATTAGTAGAACAAGAGGAAGTTGGGAGATATTCTCCCATATTTATCTCAACTCATTTAGGATCTATCGAGGAGGACGAAGAAACAACAATGGATAAAAAAGAGGAGAGATAAAGAAAAGGTGTTAAAAAAGAAGAACGAAGCTAAGAAGAAACAAAAAGGTTGAGGCCGAAAAAGAAAAATCCAAAGTTGAAGTTGAAGAAAATGTTGTTGCACAAAGAGAAAAAGAGTTGGCATAAGTAGCAAGAGTAGCAACAAAACTAACAGATAAAGCAGAGAAGGAAGCAACCGACAAAGTTGCTAAGGAAGAAAGGAAAAATAAAAATGTAGAAAGAAGAGGGGATGACACACACCCCATCGATTTAGATATCAAATGAACATCTACCACAGGCACAGAGGAAGTTACAATAGGCAATGGTTTATCCCTTAGACGATGGGAGCCATTTCAACCAGTTGAAGTACTACATCTCAGAAGGTTCATGTACGACAGTGAAATTGGTAGTATCACGCAAGAAAGCGTTAAGAAGATTTTGGTGATGGAAGGGGATCCTATATGAGTTGTCACCCACATACCATTCATATGATATGTTAGAGAGGGTCATGTGGAAACAACTAGAGCCGGTTCTGCAGTCATGGATGCCAATATAGATAACATACATAGGTTATGCAAACAAAATGAAGAGAAGGAGTTAAGGATCATAGAACTGGAGGAAAAGCTTCGACATATAAAGGTTGATGAGAGAAGCCTCAAAAGATTCAAAGTCAGTGCCAAGAAGGTTAGAAATGACTTGGAAGGTACCATTATTGACATGTATTCTCATATACACCTCTTCCAATATGCAACTGCAATAATCATTGACCAAAATAACAAGATACAAATGAAGCTGGCACATTAGAACACTATCCACAAAGGTATAGATGACATATATAGATGGATAGAGGAAAATATTGATGCACATCCTGAGTTATATAGGCCATTAAAATATGGGAGAAAGATCGAATTGTACACATTGGATCATTGCCAACAAATAGGATAAAGAGCTGACAAAGAAGTAACCAAATATATGGCAGTATGTTCAAGGATCCTTAAAGCTACTCAAGAATTGATCATAAATGGTCATCTCAAGGTTATATGAGCCTGAAAGGAACCTAGTAGTGGAAGAAATGATAAATGCAGTTTAGGACAACACAAATCGAAGGAAATAAATAGTTGAAGCAACTAACTTCATATCCACTGACCTTATTGATCAACATCCGCTACAACCTATTTATAAGCTTCATACGATGGTGAAAGATTTCGTGAAAAAGTTAGATAAGGATATGAGCACCTGCGATGAGAGTATTTCCATGAACAATGCACCATTAGAGAAACTGACATACAGGAGGATCAAATCACTCTATGACTAGTTGGAAGTTTGGACGACCTACCTCAGAAGTAAAATTTCATAGGAAAAGGACATAATACCTGCCCTTTCTTTCGTCCTTTCTTAACTACTCTAAATTTCATCCTTTTATCCACACTTGTCATTAGGGAAGAGAATATGAACCATTTTGTAACTACCTATTTAAGAAGAAGATGAAAGGACACATGGGAGTGACTAATTTTTGTATAAAATATGGTATAAGTTCATTTGCAAAGGACTTTGTTTTTGGATTTCCAAGAAATGTATAGACTCAAGAATTGATTCAAGGACATATACTTTGTTAATGAATATTGAGAAGCCCTCAAGGCTAGTTTTTATAGAAGGAATCCTTGTGTATGAACAGATCTGAGATGGGAACTATTTCTGGTGAAGATGGACACTGTTCATAAGGATTGTAAGAATGCTATGTTGTTATAGATTAATTCTCATACAACCAGTGTGATTCTTCAGTTTAAAATGTTTATTTGAATATATTAATTCCTTGATATTTGATGTTTGTTAATGTATAAATTATTGTAATATAGAATATTCTGGTTATATGTATTTGTATACACTTGTTTCTGATCTTGCTCTTTTATATAAGTTATATGTGTAGAAGTAGAGCAGGATTTGGTTTCAACTTACAACTCACTGGTTACTTTAGTATGCTCCTAGCTAGGATATGTTAGAGTATATTAGTGTTAATTTAGTTTTCATTTAATTCATAGTATTAATCTAAATATTTACACTGCATGTACACCCATCATCCCCCCTATTGGAAGATCTGTCTGCAATAGGCCCGAAACCCCCCTAAAAACAATAACAATAGCAAACGGGCCAAATTTCGGATGGGTCTCCTAAAACAAATGGTGTATACTCTAGTTGGGACTATGTACAGGGAACCCCTTGCTATTGTTGGGTGAATTTTGACCCGACAACATAATGGGTGCTATAAGGAGACTAATCTTTTATGGATTATATAGATGAATTAAAAAAATAACTGAAATCAATCTTCAACAATTTATCCCGACCCCCAACCTACCTTGTTCCCTCGATTCGAGTCTGAACAAGAAATTATCTACGAGGAATCAAAGCCTAATTTTAGAAGTGTCTCTTGTATTTCTGGAATACATATTGAGACTTGGTTTCACATACCACGGGAAGAGCTTCACGAAACCCATAGAATTACACGCACTTATGCAAAATTGACTGGAAAACTACCTATAGCTTCTGAGTTTCCTCAGAGAAAAGAAACTTGTGTACAACATCCCAACACATATATCTATTTTTACATTAAATCTGTAGATGACCTCATTGAAACTACTTTAAAAGAAGGCCGAGTACCTTTGAGCATTGTTGGGCATTTCCTTATTGAGCCTGAAGAAGAATTCGAAGGTGAACAACCATAAATTATTATAGAACAACTAATGGGAGAAAAAAGAAACCACAAAGAATTTTTACTTCAATGGAGGGTCCAAGGAGCTCTCAATCTGGCTAGAAAACTTCATGAAATGGCAAGGAAATTTGATAAGCTCCTCCCAAAATTTGACCCAGATAAACCCGATTCCCCGGAAGATCATGTGAATAGTTTCTTTTTAGACATACAACTTCTAGGTGTTGAACATGATGACGTAGTGTGCAGGATATTTCCTTACACTTTTTCTGGGAAAGCTTCTACTTTGTTTTCAGCTTACCTTCTGGTTCTATTACGGACTGGGAAAATTTTGAAAGGATTTTTATGAGAAAATTTGGAGAAAGAAAAACAATTGTGTCCCTACATAATGATCTAGGAGCCATCATAATGGACAAGAGGAGCAGAGTAAAGGGCTTTAACCAAATATTTCTTAACATATTAATCAGGTTTCCTCATGATGTAGCTCTCACTTAGTCATTAGCTATTGAATATTACACAACTGTAATAACCCCTCCATAGGGATGTTTGTAAAATGATCTAATAGAAAGACATTAGCATTAAACTTTGATGAACATGAGACTGTGGAAAGAGAGTTATCTACATATGATCAACATCCACATTATGAGGAAACTAAGTTGACTATAAATAAGCCATTTCTATTAACTAAACCACTTGATAGGGAGTCAAAGGATATTGATAAGGTGGTAAAAATGGTTAAGAAGTTATCTAATGAATTGGCGGACCTTAAAAAGAATGTTGATAAAGGATCATCGAAGCCACGAACTTTTCTTCCATTATTTAAGAAGCCAGACAACCCGCCACAACTAGGTAAACCACCACACATGGATTTCAACTTAGATAGTTTCAGTAATGATAATTTTTGTTCTTATCATAAGCAAAATCACTCAAAATGAGCATGCCCTTAGTGGGTCAACTCTATGACCCTAGTGATAAACTAGTTGCTAGATCAACAGAGTTCCGATGATGAATTCGATGTAAAATCTCCTTTAGGTGTTGTTGATGAAGTTCCCCTAGAATCACCTATGCACTTTTGGGACTAGTATTCAGAATCAGACGATGAACATATTGAGGAAATCCTTGCCGGATGTATGTAGGTTGTTAAAGCTGATGCTCCAAAAGGTTATAAATTACGCAACAAAGGTCCAGTATCTAATGATCCTTCTTTCAAATAATATAACATCCCTCTTAGGAAAATAACAACTCCTCCTATCATCCCAAAACAAAGTGATGTTGTCCCAGAAAAAACTAATAATAAAATTGGAAAAATTGTATTAGAGAACAAAGATAAACCAAGCACATCTGGATCAACACGGAATGACACTAAGATTTACTTGATAACATATAATAAAATAGTTGAGAAAAAATATGGTCATGCTATCAACAATATTTAATATAATGTAATTGAAGAAATGAAGAAAATAAAAGCTAATATTTCCAAGTTTGTTATTTATTCTTTAACACAACAACATGAGCTCCTACACGATTCTTTCAAGCCTCGTGATACATAAAAAGGAACTGTCATTTCTACTCAAAGATTAAACCATGAAAGTGATACACAAGAGATACAAAAAGTGGAGATAGAAACGAATATAAATGAAGCAATCATAGGAGCTTGTTAAAAATATTAGGTACCCCCTTTTCTTCTCACATATGAAATTTTTAATTTCAATGTACACAATTGTTTAGCATATTCATGTGTCTCTTCCAATATCATGCCTTTTTCTGTTTGCCAAAAAATAAATGTTGTTCCAGAAATAACAAAAACCAGGATCATCCAATTAGATAGGACATATGTTAAAGTAAAAGGTTAACTGAGAGATCTTTTAATCAGAATGTCATTCGACCCCAGGGTTCATCAGACTATAGACATAGTTGTTGTCAACAGACCAAAGAGTTACAGTTTTCTCTTAAGAAAAGAATGGCCAGAAAAACTTCAAGGTTACTTCTATGCCCATTGGTATCATCTATGGCTTCCTCATAAAGGTAAAGAAAATCAAATTTGTGTAAACAGTAAGGCACACATGAAGCACACAGTGAGAAAATTAGAAGGTAATAACAATCCCACAAGATTTTCCCATTACCTTTTGGGGAATTGTTTTTTTGAAATTGATTACGGTTGTTATGAAGAAATAACTTCTGAGATACCATCAAAATTAAAATCAAGCCTCCGCTCACGAATCCATAATAGTGCATGTCTAGTACTAACTAACTTAGGATTTAGTTTGACTAACAATACTATTATTCTTGACATGTGGACCATGTTCATTGATGGCTCTAAAACATAGGATGGAGCCAGAATAGGATGTGTTCTAATCGATCCTAGTCAAGGAAAAATGATAATATCATGTCGCTTGGAGTTTGAATGTGCCAACAAAACCACTGAATATGAAGCCTTAGTTCAACACCTTAGAAACACCATTGATCTTCAGGTAAAATATCTTAAGGTGTTTGGTGATTCAGAAATCATTGTTCGACAGGAAAGAAACACTATTCATTTCATGTCTCCACATCTAAAGGCTTACTAGAAAGAGGTATGGAACATGATTGATTTGTTTGATGAATTTAACATTTCTTCTATACCTCATGATCAAAATATATATGTCAATATATTGGCCAATGCAACATCTAGATTTATGGCCCCTGATGATGGTTTTTTGGTTGAAATGATGTTTAGGCCCTCCATACCAGGAAATATCATGAGTTGGAGAGTGTTTGATAATGACTCTTGGATTATCAACTTTCTTACTAGTTCATAAACATTCCAAAATTCAGTGATCGATGATGAGATATATTAGCAAGGGTTACAAACTTATCGAGAAGAAACTAGCAAGTTAAAGAAAATATTTGTTTTGAAAATAATTTTGACTCTTAAAAATTTATTTGATTTACAATCCAATTTCAGGAGGCCAACAAATTTAAATACCAACAGCTCCACTATGATGCATTTATTGGTCAATTTGGGAACATCTGAGCAACCTAAATATATTAATCTAGGCACTTATTGTTCATATTCAGAAAAGTACACATTCACGGAACTATTCAATAAGTATTGAGATGTTTTTACATGGACATATGATGATTTGAAGATGTATGATACAAAAATTATACAACATGTGATTCCCATCAAAGAAGGGATCAATTCCTTAAAAAAAAAATATTAGAAAGATACATCTGACTCTCTAACCTCTGATATAGAATGAAATCAAGAAGCTATTAGATTCCCAAATCATTTTTAAAGTAATAAATTTGACTTAGGTCAAGGAGATTGTCAATTCAGATAATTGGGTATTAGTTCCTGAATGTGATTTTATTTAGGGCCCGGTAATCAATGCAGAGTCACTAGGTCCCATCTTTCTTCTACAAAAGCACGATTGGGCTTCCACAAGGTGATGATCTTGGTCAGATGTGCCCATTTTCGAGCATCTCGTGGATCTGGTGCTTGTTTTCCTCATTTTCTAACAAAGAGTGGCGATATAATGACCCATTGGGTAGTGGTGCATTGGGGTTCATATTGATTGAATGCTTGACCTGACAGTGTAAAGGTACCTCAGTGGGTGAGGAGAATATGTATATGTATTATTCGACAACCTTATCAACTTTCTTCTACTATGTGGAGATACCTGTCGCAGAGGCCATGGATGTGACTACAACCTTCTCTTCACTTTGAGCATGAATCATAAACAAGAAAAACTTCTCAGTCTAAGAGATGACCTTCCTGTATTTCTTGATAGAGATCAAGGAAATGGTAGTCGATGGGACTACCTCGGGTATCCTGTACAATTTCCTGTCCAAAGTAATAATAACAATACGAGGCCTAGACTCATATACAACTGACGTTTCCATAAAAAATATTTTCTCAAAAGGACATTACAAACTTAAAGAGGGGATACATCACGCAATGCCTCATATTTGAAGGACTTGATGTCATAGGGTAGGCAACACTATTGGCTGACCTGGAGATTTCCCCCTTGGCAGAGCCATCTAATGGTGTACGACCGTGGGTGCATTGTTTTCAACTGAGACAACTTCTTAACGACCTAAAATGAGATGAGGTTCTTGTAACTACAACTATCAACGATGAAGTGCAGTGGAGTACCCTTCACCCACATCTATGAATGAAAGAGGCACTCACCTTTCTATGGTTTATTAGGCTCACTGGGATGGATCTTGGTGGTAGCAATGAATGCATTGGGTTATGTGTCAATGATTTGTCTCCCTTTTTCTGGTTATGAATAAGAGTCAGAACCCACATCTGATTCATAGGATTTCACCTTGGCCACCAATGGTTTCTTTGAGCGGCATTCATCGGTGTTATGCCAGGGGATCTTATGGAACTTGCACCACTTCCTAATGCCTTTATTTTTATTCGCATTTTCCTTCTTTCCTTGTGAATTAGACTGGTTTTCCTAAGTATGTTCATCCTTTTCCTTTACATTGTTCAATTTTTAAGGGTTTCCTTTTCCCTGCTTCTTCTATGAGGGGTTCGCAAACCCAAACTGTCAAATCTTTTTTTTAAGCTTTTGCTCGATTTTGGCATCATATCGATAGGATATGCCAAAGGATGAGATGTCCAAAAACTCCATTTTTGTCTATATGTTTCTATCTTGACCATCTTGGTACTTCATCACTAGACGTCACTCAGATTATTTGATACCCGGCTTGGTGTGCAAGGTATGGAAGACATTGATGAACTCTAGTATTATTTGGTCCCTTTTGTGTCGCAGTATAGTCCATCTTGTATATAAGTCATCATGACTTCCAAAAATATATTATTTTTCCTTAATATCATCCCTGAAAGAACCCTAAGTGGGTGCAACTACACATAATGTATACTCTTTTGTTTCCTTTTTCTCACATAAAGTGTCCCACCAATATTTGACATGGGGAATGGCCTTAAGGAGCACAAATGTAATATTTTCTCTATCGGAAAAGTTATGGATAGAGAAATACCGTTCTAGAAGGTTTAACTATTTTTCTACAACATATGCATCTCTTTGACCTTCAAATATAGGAACATCAAAATTGATATGTACCTTGAAGGGGGAAGCACCTCCGCTCAAGGAGGATGCATCGCATGTTGGTTTTCGGTGAAGGATTTGCACAAAATTATCCATCATCTCATTCCTCTCTCATGTGATGGATTCCTCAAGAAATAGTTTAAAGGGATCTCCTATCCCATCATCTCTATTTTCTCCCTCCATGGGTGATCGTCGGGTTCGGCAAGGCCGAACTTGAAAAGGCTCAACTTGTTTGAGTCCCAACTGCTTATACCCTGACCTTGTTGGGGACATGCACAAAGAAAAAAATGAAGAAAAAACCACTTTGATACCATTGATCTGGATTTATGAGTGGAACAAAATGAAACAATGATATATAACATTAAAAAAAAATTATGGTGAACAATAATAGATATGCAATGAAACTTAACTTCGATTCAATAAAGAAATTTGTTGAAACTTTAAAATGAAAAATGAAACAATCTTGCGCAAATGGTGGTAGCTAATCTCTGAGAAGAGATGTGGAAGATACATGCATTCACCTGAGCACATTACAATGAGTCTTCCGTCCTTTTTAGCATCAAGAAGTAATCAGAAAACCCTAGACATCCAAAAACCTTTCCCTAGGAGATGAAGTAGAAAAAGTCATGTGGGTCCCAATGGGGTAAGTTGGTACATCATATTCTTGGGGTCGTAACTTTTGCATGTGATATTCATTTTAGGCACACGATACCTCATTGGAAAGGTATATCCAAAGAATACAAAATTTACCTTCACACTCTAATTCTAATTAAAGTGTGACTATGTCGATCCCAAAAAATGTTGTTTAGGGCCTCAAAACAACCCCAAAATTTAGGACCTGAAAATATAGAAAACAACTACCAAGATGAAAATTGTATGTGATCCAGTTGGAAGAGGTGGGTGGCCATTGATATCCACCTAAAACAAACCCATTCATTTCCTTGAATCCTGGTATTTAACATAGTTTGATAATCATCTAGGGATAGGGTTAGGCATTTTGCATGCCTCAACACCCAATTAATCTTAAGGTTCTGGACCTCTAGAATAATTTTGAAGCTCCAAGTGTGACTAACTCCACGTGCATGAGTAATGTGAGCCAAAATAACATCCATTTGATACCATGGTGTTCAATATGATAGTTCAACTCATGGGAGGCATAACTTCATGATGCTACAACCATGTATTTACCCATTTGATATTTCTTACCTCCTTATAAAATGAAACCCCTCATATTTTGAGCCCAAGAGAAATCCTTTTAAGTCTCCCTCTCTAGCTCAAGTTACTTAGAAGACTCATACCTTATTTGGAAAATCCTTAAAGACTTTGTTTTTGAAAGAAAAAACTTTCTTTTCTGAAATCAACAAAGTTAATTCAAACTCCTCCAATACGAATCAAAGGAGTTCACCTTAACTCCTCTGATATGTATCGAAGGAGAGATTCACACCTTCTTCGATATGTAGTGTAATTGTGCTATTTGGAGGAGTTTCTTTATTTCCTTTTGATATTATCAGAGGAATTTAGAACAAGTCCCCCGATTAACATCAGAGAAATTTCATATAAGTTCTTCGATTTTCATCAGAGAACTTGTCCTTCAACCCTCCGACTTCAACAACCCCATCTATCGCATTAATTGCAAAAATGGTCTTTTTGTCTATATAAACAGAATGAGATAAAGTCATCACTATCTGATCACAAGATATTGATAAAGGATTCCCAAGGTTAAACACATCGAGCTATCTCATTCGAGCTCCCAACTTATCTTTACTCACCACGTGGCATTAGATTCAAGTAAGGGGAATCTTTCGTTTCTTTTATTTTAGGGTTAGGTTTCCATTTGACTCCTTACCTTACACTTTGTTTATGNGATAGTCGCCCACCCCCCCTCCCCCCCACCACCCCCATTCCTTTGGCTATCTCCACAACCAACGTATTCCAACACGTCACACACCTTCTTACCACCATCACAATTATTCTTAGCTTAGAAATGATTCTAGTCGGCTCTAGTATTCACCATGTTCTTTGCTTTTTCACCTTAAACTTTTCTGACCTAATTCGAGGCCCCAATCCACAAATTTCCAAATTGGAATGTCTCTTGGTAACTCTTCCGATCAAATAGGAATATTTCCAAGAAACTCCTCTAACTTCGCTTTAAGCTCAACACAAATCTTACCTCAAAAAACCTTAAGAGTTTGTTATTGGAACAATTTATACTAACTTCTCTGAACATATCAGAGTAGTTATTACTAACTCCTTCGATATGTTTGGAGGAGTTACAAACATCTCCCCTGCACAACTCAGAGCACTTAATGATAACTCTTCTGATCATATTGGAGGAGTTACTTTCAACTCGTTCGATATGATCATAAATGTTTCTTTCAACACCACAATTATTTGCACTAAGGACTTATGGTGAACTTTTTTGATGACTTATCAGAGAAGTTGGCATTAACTCCTATGACCTCATCGAAGAATTTCTTACTAACTCCTCTGATCCAACGAAGAAGTTGTCCTTAAATTTTCCAATCACCACTCTTTTTCCACTTTATCGGAACACTTGATACTAACTTCTCTGACCTGTATCGCAGATGTTAATATTTTCACCTCCAATTTCATTTTTCTAAGCCCAATATCCACCCTTTCTTCTCCAAATTTTACCAGGATGCTTAAGCATGCATACTTTTTACCCTGACATATTCAGAGGATAACTCTCTGTTTTCTTAATAGTGTCAATGGCTCTGGTATTTATGATCATTTTTTTTAGCCGCATTCCAAATGGTACATTACATTTTGTTATATGCCCTAAATTTATCTTTTCTTTTGGCAGGTTCAAACATGTCACCAAGAAATAAGGTGGCAAGAAAAGCAGTTGAAGTTGACACCTCTAGTAGCTCCCAACAAACATGAGAGGTAGAGATTGTTGGGGCTATATATGACGAAACATTTGTCCTTCTAGAAAAGGATGGAGGAACTCTAAAATGAGGAGAAGTGTACTACATGTTTAAGAAGTAAAATTTCTCGACAGAAGCAAAAGATCCCGATGAACTCTAGGCATTCACAAATATCATAAAATCATGATATTAAGGGTTGCAGTGCATCCAAAAGTCTTCCCTTGCGCATATTCCATTTCATTAATTTTTAAGAACACCGACGTAAGTAGTCGATATGTCTGCAATGCATGAAAAGAACACATTTCCTCTTTTAGGCCATAATTGTTTAGCTAAATATTATCACATCGAAGAAAGTAATAAAATACTGGATAGAAATCTCCTCAGTGAGTTTTAATATATTCCAAAGGACTTATATTCCAAATGGTGTAAGGTGGACAAGCAATTTAAATACATTTTAGGAGATGGCACCCCACGACTAACTTAGGGAGATCCTATCAGTATTTGATTTCCATGCTTTGCAGGTTATACGAGGAACCAGACACAACTCAATTTCCCCCATCATACATTCCCTTTTTTTATTTATACGCAGATGTGGGTATTTCTTTCATTGGGCATATATATTTTCTAAAAATCTCATTGCTTCCATCTCTACAATAATGCAAGTACAACTAGGAACATTTCCTAGTTTCCATGTGTTCCCATACCTCCTAGACATAATGTGAACAACCCACAACTATCCAAATATGGGGTGGAGTTGGTTGACATCCGACGCTGCAATCCACATGTATTGTAAATTTATTTGGGAGAACAAATACCATACAAAATACCAAAGAATTTGTGAAGACTTCCTTGTTCCTTTATATGAATTCATATTTTGCACCACTCCCCCTTTTATGAAAGACAGACCCATATCAATCATAAGAAGAATCTGGGACTAGTATCTAATGGAGCATGGAACTTATATAAGGAATATGTTGCAATGAAGCCACCTCACCTACTTCTACGATTTGTAGCTGACAAGCTCATCCTTCAATAAGTAGCATACCAGACTATTATACATAGGGTTGGAGGAATGTTGTACATGTTAAAGAAAGTGATATGCCCCCCACTACCTCTATACGTCAACAACTATTTATTTGAGAATACCAAACAAGCCCAAGCAGAGGTAGACATATTACTTTCCTATCACTTTGGGGAAGAGAGACTCAAAAGACACGATCGTAAAAATATCATCAAGGAACACTTCAATAGTGTCAAGCTTCCTTATGAATACACTATTGATCTTTGGGAAGAAGAGGAGGTGCACCAAAATGCCAAAACATATGATGAATTCATTTTTAATAGGTGTGGATAGCCAAAGGGACAGATTACCGATGAAGAAATAGCAAGAGAGGAAGCCAAAAAATTAGTAGAACAAGAGGAAGTTGGGAGGTCTTATCCCATATCTATCTCAACTCATTTACGACCTATTGAGGAGGAGGAAGAAACACCAGTGGATAAAAAGAGGAGAGATAAAGAAAAGTTGTTAAAAAATAAGAACGAAGCCAAGAAGAAAAAACAACTTGAGGCCGAAAAAGAAAAATCCAAAGTTGAAGTTGAAGAAAAGTTTGTTGCACAAAGAGAAAAAGAGTTGGCAGAAGTAGAAAGAGTAGCAACACAAATAACAGAGAAAGAAGAGAAGGAAGTGATTGACAAAGTTGGTGAGGAAGAAAGGAAAAATAAAAATGCAGAAAGAAGAGGGGATGGCACACACCCCATCGATGTAGATATCCCAGGGACATCTACCACAACCGCAGAGGCAGATACAATAGGAGATACAATAGGCAGTGGTTTATCCCTTAGACTCTGGGATCCATTTCAACCAGTTGAAGTAATAGATCTCAAAAGCTTCATGTATGACATTAAAACCAGTAGGATCATGCAAGAACACGTTAAGAAGATCTCGGTGATGGAAGGGGATCCTATATGAGTTGTCACCTAGGTACCAGTCACATGAGATGTTAGAGAGGATCATGTGGCAACAACTAGAGTCGGTTCTTTAGTAATGGGTGAAAATATAGATAACATAGATAGGTTATGCAAACAAAATGAAGAGAAGGTGTTAAGGATCATAGAGCTGGAGGAAAAGCTTCGACAGATAAAGGTTGATGAGAGAAGCCTCCAAAGCTTCAAAGTCAGTGCCAAGAAGGTTAGAAATGTCTTGGAAGGTACCATTATTGACATGTATGCTCATATAAACCTATTCCAAGATGGAACTACAATAATAATCGACAAAAATAATGAGATACAAATGAAGCTTACACATTACAACAATGTCCGCAAAGGTATAGCTGACATATATAGATGGATAGAGGAAAATATTGATGGACATCCTGAGTTATATTGGCTATTAAAATATGGGAGAAAGATTGATTTGTACACATTGGATCATTTCCAATAGATAGAACAAAGAGTTGACAAAGAAGTAACCAAATATATCGCAGTATGTTCAAGGATCCATAAAGCTACTCAGGAATTGATCATAAATGGTTGTCTCAAGGTTATATGAGCTCGAAAGGAACMTAGTAGTGGAAAAAATGATAAATGCAATTTAGGACAACACAAATAGAARGAAACAAATAGTTGAAACAACTACCTTCATATCCAATGAACTTATTGATCAACATCTGCTACAACCTATAAAGCTTCATACGATGGTGCAAGATTCGTGACAAAGTTAGAGAAGGATATGAGCACCCTTGATGAGATTATTTTTGTGAACAATGCAACATTAGAGAATCTGACATACAGGAGGATCAAATCACTCTATGACTAGTTGGAATTTTGGATGACCTACCTCAGAAGTAAAATTTCATAGGAAAAGGACATAATACCTGCCCTTTCTTTCGTCCTTTCTTAACTACTCTAAATTTCATCTGTTTCTCCACACTTGTCATTAGGGAAGAGAAGATGAACCGTTTTGTAACTACCTCTTTAAGAAAAAGATGAAAGGACACATGGGAGTTACTATTTTTTGTATAAAATATGATAGAAGCTCATTTGCAAAGGACTTTGTTTTTGGATTTTCAAGAAATGTATAGACTCAAGAATTGATTCAGGGACATATACTTTGTTAATGAATATTGAGAAGCCCTCAAGGACAATTTTTATAGAAGGAATCCTTGTGTATGAAAATATATGATATGGGAACTATTTATGGTGAAGATGGACATTGTTCATAAGGATTGTAATAATGCTATGTTGTTATAGATGAATTCTCATACAATCAATGCGATTCTCCAGTTTAAAGTATTTCTTTGAATATCTTAATTCCTTGATATTTGTTGGTTGTTAATGTATAAATGATTGTAATATAGAATATTCCGGTTATATGTATCTATATACACTTGTTTCTAATCTTGCTCTTTTATATAAGTTATATGTGTAGAAGTAGTGCAGGATATGGTTTCAAGTTACAACTCACTGGTTTCTTTAGTATGCTCCTAGCTAGGATATGTTAGAGTAGATTAGTGTTAATTTAGTTTTTATTTCATTCATAGTCTTAATCTAAATATTTACATTGCATGTACAACCATTATCCACCCTCTCAGAAAATCGGTCTGCAATAGGCCCAAAACCCCCCTAA
>JASDQU010244397.1:54482-70443 GCA_032191745.1 Picea mariana
CATCAAAAGGATAGCTGTTGGAAGCTTAATCTGGAGCTTCATCCGAGGAAGGACAAAAGGACTTTGCATGTACCCACGAAGGAGGGAGGATTACGGGCGAAGCAAGAGGAACATTGTGAAGGAAAGAAACCAGCCACTTGGTTCTGCCAGAAGTGGATGTCTCAACTTCAGTGTATTTTTCTTCCCCTGATGTAATCATCTTTCAGGGACAAGGAGCAAGACGGGTGGCCTATCCCAAGCTTGTTGAATGGTCAGTGACCTTTTGGGGACCAAAAGGTCTTGTTTTTTGGAGGTGTGATCCGAAATCGGATTCAGAATCCTGTCAGGGCATGAAAAATGCTCAAAAATGAAAGTGCTCGGAATTCGACGAAACCAACACCATTGCGTCTGGCTCGTCTTCCTGATTCAGGTGGTATATTTTTTTTGTCAAACGAAGTCCGTATGGAGAAGATATCGCATTTTGTCCATCGAGCCAAACAGGCAAAATTTTGGGATGCTGACTGTACCTGTCCATACAGTCCGTACAGGACACATGTCAGTTCATACAGGGACACATGGCAGGTCCATACAACGACGCGTGGCAAGTTCCATACAGGACATGTGGCGGCTCCAGAGCGTGACACGTGTCAGGCTGATTTGGCGTTTTCGGTGCATAGTTGGACCAATCCTGAAGTGACACGTGTCACCACTGAAAGGGTGACATGTGGCAGGGTGATGTCAGCAGCATATGTGGTGGATGATGTCAGCATCATACGACAGATGATGTGGCAGTGCTGACTGGGTGTACGAAAGATGACATGGCAAGGTACGAAAGATGACATGGTGAAGTGATGTGGCAGTATGGCTCTGACATATGGACCAATCGAATGTCGACACGTGGCAGTTTGTTGGCAAGTGATTGGGTGCCACATGGCCCAATCACGGGCTG
Source organism: Picea mariana (assembly GCA_032191745.1). Taxonomy (NCBI): domain Eukaryota; kingdom Viridiplantae; phylum Streptophyta; class Pinopsida; order Pinales; family Pinaceae; genus Picea; species Picea mariana. The sequence continues at coordinate 55,411 of JASDQU010244397.1, forward strand.
CCATGTGGCACCCTGGGTTTAGCCAATAAGGGCTATGTCAAAAAATTTTGGGGCCCGGGGGATTCGAACCCCGGACCTCTTCCATCGACAAAGCTTTAACAAGTTCTTCATGACCATTATACCATGCGCTGTGGCTTGTTTTGAATGCGGGTGAAATTGTATTTGAAACACTTTTAAAGTTGGTCCGACGGGAAAAGGGTCGGGGCCTAAGCCCCAGCCCTCGGCTACCATATAACCCCGACCTCGGAACCGGGAGCGCGGACCGTTCATGCGACCGTTATGTGCGTTGGTTTGAGTATTAAGCCACGGTTGTTTTAATATGCCATATAACCAAGAGCTAGTGCGTGCAGTGGGGGCCAGCGTTTAGCCTGTAGGGCTAGCGCTAGGCCATATGGTTTCATATGACCTGCAAGAAGGTGTGCGCGCAAGAGCTAAAGGGGGCTTAGGCCCGTTATAACTATATTATATAGTTTAAAATGGGTTTTGCAACCAATTTATGGTTTTTCTAATTAATTAAAGCCATTTTTATTGTAATTAACTCATAATTGGGAGTTATTGGGCTTTTTTAGAGCCTAATGTTTGGGAGGAAGTTGGAGATTGACAACCAACTTTCCCACTATTTAACCAAGGCCATGTTGAGGCCATTTGGGAGAGCCTTTGGAGAGATTTTGGACGGTTTTGGAGAGCAGAGATGCTGAGGCAAAGCCAAGTCTAAGCCAGTTTGAGGCAGGGAAGCTGTTGAGGTAGAGATGATGTCGGGCGATTTTTGAGAGCTCGGGACATCCGTTTCAGGTGCCGTAAGTTGTGCAAGATTCTAGAGATCTGGGCGAACATGACCAGATCAGTCTAGAAGCCATTCGACATTGTAAAGATGTACTAATAAGCTTTTGAACAGAAATAAAGAAGTCTCCCTCACAGAGAAAAGGCCCGGAGATGTAGGCAAAGTTGCCGAACTCCATTATCAAACTTGTGCATTATGGTTTGTTGTTTTTCATTGTATTTCAGATCTGAAAATATGTTAATGGTTGTATAATTCATTTCTTTTATCACTCTTTCGTTAAGTTTCCCAATGGTCAATTAATGCATGCTAAGTTAAAAAACTCAACCATAGTCATTCGAAAAATCCTGACGGATCAGTTGTGCACATTATGTCTACGAGGTATGGGGACACATGGAAACTAGGAAATGTTCCTAGTTGTACTTGCATTATTGTAGAGATGGAAGCAATGAGATTTTTAGACAATATATATGCCCAATTGAATGAAACACCCACATCTACGTAGAAATAAAAAAAGGGAATGTATGATGGGGGAAATTGAGTTGTGTCTGGTTCCTCGTATAACCTGCAAAGCATGGAAATCAAATACTGATAGGATCTCCCTAAGTTAGTCGTGGGGTACCATCTCCTAAAATGTATTTAAATTGCTTGTCCACCTTACACCATTTGGAATATAAGTCCTTCGAAATATATTAAAACTCACTAAGGAGATTTCTATCCAGTATTTTATTACTTTCTTCGATGTGATAACATTTAGCTAAACAATTATGGCCTAAAAGAGGCAATGTGTTCTTTTCATGCATTGCAGACATATCAACTACTTACGTCGGTGTTCTTAAAGATTTATGAAATGGAATATGTGCAAGGGAAGAATTTTGGATGCACTGCAACCCTTAATATCATGATTTTATGATATTTTTGAATGCCCGAAGTTCATTGAGATCTTTTTCTTCTGTCGAGAAATTTTACTTCTTAAACATGTAGTACACTTCTCCCCATTTCAGAGTTCCTCCATTCTTTTCTAGAAGGACAAATTTTTCGTCATATATAGCCCCAACAATCTCTACCTCTCATGTTTGTTGGGAGCTACTAGACGTGTCAACTTCAACTGCTTTTCCTGCCACCTTATTTCTTGGTGACATGTTTGAACCTGCTAAAAGAAAAGATAAATTTAGGGCATATAGCAAAATGTAATGTACCATTTGGAATGCAGCTAAAAAAAATGATCATAAATACCAGAGCCATTGACACTATTAAGAAAACAGAGAGTTATCCTCTGAATATGTCAGGGTAAAAAGTATGCATGCTTAACCATCCTGGTAAAATTTGGGGAAGAAAGGGTGGATATTAGGCTTAGAAAAATGAAATTGGAGGTAAAAATATTAACATCTATGATATAGGTGTTGGCAGCCAATTCACATTTTTCCACTGTCTTATAAGCTGCCTACACCAATGTTTCGCAAACATCAATTTTTTCGTCGCAATTCTCAAATAAACGACACTTTTATTTTTGTGACATTTGCACATTTACCTTTGTTTTCGTTTTCACGACTGTAAGCGTGAAAACTTGGTCTTTCGAAGTCGCATTAAAATCACTATTGAATTGTCATTATCCTTCTTGTCGATATGCCCATTGCGCTTACCTTTTAATTATCATTATACAGTTGGCAAGACCTTTTGATCTGCACTCATTTGGCATTCTTTGATTGATCATGTAGTTTCGTTTCATGAGTGATTAAATTTGTGATTCATTGGCGATTGGATTTATTTATTCTTTGATTTGATTGACCATTGGTTTCATGAAAATATATAGGTGTCATGGTTAAACCCTGGATATTTTTCATTTGACATGACCTAGTTTCAAAACGCATTGGTACCTTGCTTCAACTCTTGATATGAATTGATACATCATATGTCATATAGTCAAAACATTGGTATTGGTTTCGATTTGTATGTTGGGTGTTTAAAACTATGGCATAACTTTGATTGCGTGCGCTGTTTTATGCACTTACCATTTCATTGGTCGACCAAGTGACATAATTGTTGAACTATACTATAATGGGTTGAATAGCTATGGACCCCGGCGGTTGTACCTGGGCAATAACTATTATGCATGGCAGAAATAAGCTCCACCACCTTCGCACGATGTCATTTATGCCTATACCTTACCCCCGTTTCACCTCTGTTAGCTCGGGTAACCCTCGTGCACTCTGCCCCTGTGTATGCTATGATCCAAACCCTGGCTCGTCCACCATGTGCTCGGCTCCATGGCACCAGTGGTGCGAATCGAGCCAAACGGTAGCCAAGCCTTGCTACTGTTTGACAATGCCCAAAAAGACTTGGAGGATAACGGTTGGTTCACCTTTATACATCGATTTGAGGGTTTTAATTTATTTGTTGCACAACAGTTCGCCCTGACTTTTGATGACTGTAGAGCCAAGGTGGGTGACGTTCAGTTAGAAATCAATGAGGAGTTTATTAGTTCTGCTACAGGGTTGCCATCCTCGGGCCAGCGTTGGTTTAAGAATTATAAGGTCGAGGATGTGCCATGGCCGCTAATGTTTGTCTCGCGAAAGGTCACATCCTGTGACAGAGGTATGCCCATCTCTGCAGTTAAACCATGATGGCATGATATTTTGATGGTGGTCAAACAATTTGTGACCTGTGAGGGTCTTTATGGACTCGTTTTTCTCTACCACCTGCATTTGTTAATGAATTTTATAGGGTATCCATTGAATATGCCTTTCTATTTCCAGCGTAGCCTATATAAAATGTCAAAAAGGTTTAAAAGGGAGAAGGTTGATAGTATCTTGTTCCACCATGGGTTAATTAAACTTATCATTGTTCATCACTTAAGTCTCCACGGTGATAGTTGGCGAGATTTTATCGCTCGAAATGGTTTTGGTGATACAGACCCTGTCCAGGTTGACAAGCCTGTGGTTATTGAAGCCAAGGTCGGGCCACCCGTGCCCTTCCATGTACTACTGCCCTCTCCTAAGCCTTCGGTTGACCCTGATATTGACTTACCAGACGTTATGATTGAGAAGGCTGAGGCTATTAAAAAGCCTGCAAGCAAAAAGGCCAAGGCAAACCCTACTATTGATGCCAAGGGTAAAAAGAATGCTCGGCTTATCTCGAGAATGGCTAGGAATAAGCCTAAACCTAGTATTGAGCAGAAGCCCATAGTCCTTAGTGAGGATCCAGACTTCGACATAGAACGCTTACTAGCCTGTGAGTACCCTTACTCACAGGGTCTGCGCTCCGAGCCACCTTATGATTTCATTTCTAATCTTCCCCCTTGCCTAAGGAACAATCCTAGCTACCCTAGGATCAGACTACCTAGTGAAACCCTTGGCAATGTAACCAAACCCTCACCTGTACTTTCAAAGCCTGGACAGTCGTCCTGTGACCAATGTGATTTGTGGTTGGAACGATACTATATAGACATTCCCCTACTTCAATCGAAAATCCAATCGTTGGAAAATCAAGTTGCAGTATTGACCAGCCAAAGATACAAACTCCAAGCAACTGATAGGAAGCAGAGGACTACTGGTTCCATCATTTTTAAGAATGTTGAATCGGCCACAGCAGTAGTCAACTCCAAAATGTCATGATCAAGCCGTCTGCTCGTCATACAGGTATGAATTTTGGTATCATTTTAGTTGTAGGAATGATCAGGATTAATATAATGATTTGAGTTTTGTTTTCGAATAGCTCTATCTATCCTTTGAAATGGCTCTGTCACAATGTGTTCATCCTGTACATTGTTTTCGCTTTGCTAAAAATAAATGAAGCTTCGATTTGGATGCACGATTCGCTCATTCCCAGTTTAGTCACTGATAGATTCTTATCGGATTTGATTTGCTTTCAATTGGATTTGTTTTGTATCCAGACTGAACAAGAGATTTTCATGCTAGATTTAGAATACGATCATGATTTGATGTCATTATGGTTAATTTGTATGCTGTGATTGTCGAACGATTTCGTGAGTTTGGTTGTTACGATCTTTTAATATGTTGTGTCATATAATCTTCTAAATCGGGAATACAAATCTCATTGTTTTAGATTTGGAAAGAATGACTCTGTTTTTATGAAAACCATACTCTTATTTAAGCCTGTGCAAAAACGCCCGAATCATGGAACGATTTTGATTCACGATGACTATGTTAAACCCTAGCTGTTCGATTCGCTTGATTGGATTGTTGTGTATCTTCAGTTAGCATAATTGACTTTATGAGTTGTATTCGTATCAACAATGGACTTGATTGCAGCTCTGTTATTTTTAATTTTCAAATGAGTTTGTTAACTCAAACCGATTGATGTTATTTTGGTCAAATTCGTATGAGGAAATTCAAGTAATAGTCGTTTCAAAGTGAATTCAAAAAATGATTTCGTGAATGATTTTGTCTGCCCCAATTTGCAATAACAAACGATCGGATAATTCCCACGAACTTTGTTACCAACTGATTGATCCTGTTATGATTTCATTTGAGTTGATTTACGCCCCAGTTTTGATTTAACTCGTTCGTGGCATGGATTGTTTGTTACGTCAATACAATTATGTCGATTTGAAAATGAGCTTGTTTGGATTCGATTGTGTCTCCTGTATATGAGGCAACATAACAATTGCCTGCGATTCGTTTTAATTGTATCGATTTCAGTTTGATATGAAACGGTTTCATAATTGTTTGATTATGATCCTGTTCGTTCGATTTTGTGGTAACAAACGAAACAGAGTATATGCATCTTTGGAGTCGTTTGATTTTAATTTTGTTTTGATCTCGAATTAGTGTAACAATCCCGATTTGAATGATTTGTTTGTCTTTCAAATAGCTATTAGATACTTTTTATTAGTTGAATTTAATTCTTTAAAAGATTTGGTTGATTTTAATGTTGATTCTGTGTCTTATTTAGACCAACTACAAAATCGCAAGATTCTGTAGCTAGTCTATAGAATTAGATTTTTTATCATTTTCTTTAACAAAATATCTGCCTAACTTGTTCATTTTTAACCCGTTTCAGGCACATCCGAATTGCATTGGGCATGCTGGACAGTTTAGGAGATATTTGTGTGATTTAGCTTTTATTTTAGGTTCCTAGTTGAGTCAGACTTGGGATATCTTCCCAGATTTTCTGTAAACAGTTTGATAACTTCTACAGGGATGTTTTACCCTGTAGAAGGTCTATAAATACTTATTATTTTTGTAATAAGGAGCATCCTCACTTGTGGGAGAACCAGGCTATGGAATTCTAATACAAACTGAGACAGGAGTTGATGTTTTGTTACATATTTCACTTTCATAATATCAATCTTTTGTTTCAAGTTTATGAATGTCGTTTGCAGTTGATTATAGACTACTTTAGCTATCATAGTCTATTGCAGAATGATGTGATTTAATTAATGTGATCCATATCTGATTTCTTTCATTACTTAAAAATACAACAATTACTTTTTTCAGTTAATGAATCACAGATTTCTCTTCTTCATTAATTGAATCATTTTGTATAAGTCTTTGCATACAGGTTTATCTAATTGTGAAGATTTATAAATTATATGATTGTTGTAATTTTTATGTCTTGTTTGTATTGTAATTATATTTAAAGAGCACTGCAGCTTTCTATTTACAAGGAGGTCCTGGATAATTTGGTGTGGGTTTCCTCCCTCCGATCAGCTATGAAAATCATCATACACAGGACAAACCTGGAGCATTCTTCCAGTTCAGTTTCTTATTTATTGTTTGATTAATTTGTTAGTATAATTTAAGTAGTTTAGTTAGATATATGTTAGTTAGATTTGTAGTTAGAATTAGTATATTAGTTGTTTAGTTTAGTTAGATTTTGTTTTATTTCTTGTTCATAAAATTATAAAATCAACAAAAAATATCTCTCTCTGTCTCAGGGCAGAATGCAAATTGAGTTTTTCAGGTTTTATTCAAATCTGTAAATTGTAGATATTGTACATTTTGTGAATAAGTTATATTTCCGTTAGTAGTTAGATATTTAATTGGTTAGATTTAGTATAGTATTAGTTAGTAGATTGTATATATAGATTAGTTAGTTTAGTTTTTTTAGTTTGCTTTATTTCGTTTTAGTTAGATTAGTTTAGTTTGTTTAATAGTTAGTTTTAGTTAGATTAGTTTAGAGTAGTTTTTCTTTTTTGTTTCTTAGGACCTTAGATCGGATAATGGAGCCGCTAAACCCATCAGGGTGGTTCATCCCAAACAGCTTGGGTTATTAGACAACCACAAACCGGTTCCACTCTTCCAGTTGACGGACAGTCAATTTCACCCATCAACAACAGGTCAGAGAAGTTAGTATCAAGTGTTCCGATAAAGTGGAAAAAGAGTGGTGATCGAAAAATTTAAGGACAACTTCTTCGATTGGATCAGTGGAGTTAGTAAGAACTCCTTCGATGAGGTCGGAGGAGTTAATCCCAACTTCTCTGATAAGTCATCAGAAAAGTTCACCATAAGTCCTTAGTGCAAATAATTGTGGTGTTGAAAGAAACATTTATGATCATATCGAACGAGTTGAAAGTAACTCCTCCAATATGATCAGAAGAGTTATCATTAAGTGCTCTGAGTTGTGCAGGGGAGATGTTTGTAACTCCCCCAAACATATCGAAGGAGTTAGTAATAACTACTCTGATATGTTCGGAGAAGTTAGTATAAATTGTTCCGATAACAAACTCTTAAGGTTTTCTGAGGTAAGATTTGTGTTGAGCTTAAAGCGAAGTCAGAGGAGTTTCTTGGAAATATTCCTATTTGATCGGAAGAGTTACCATGAGGCATTCCAATTTGGAAATTTGTGGATTAGGGCCTCGAATTAGGTCAGAAAAGTTTAAGGTCAAAAAGCAAAGAACATGGTGAATATTAGAGCTGACTAGAAGCATTTCTGAGCTAAGAATAATTGTGATGGTGGTAATAAGGTGTGTGACGTGTTGGAATACATTATTTGTGGAGATAGCCAAAGGAATGGCGGTGGCGGGGGGCAGGGGGGTGGATGACTATCCGAATATGGAAATGAAGACATAAACAAAGTGTAAGGTAAGGAGTCAAATGGAAACCTAACCCTAAAATAAAAGAAACAAAAGATTCCCCTTACTTGAATCTAATGCCACATGATGAGAAAAGATAAGGTTGGAGCTTGAACGAGATAGCTCGATGTGTTTAACCTTGGGACTCCTTGATCAATATCTTGTGATCAGATAGTGATGACTTTATCTCATTCTGTTTATATAGACAAAAAGGCCATTTTTGCAATTAATGCGATAGGTGGGGTTGTTGATGTTAGAGGATTGAAGGACAAGTTCTCCGATGAAAATCGAAGAACTTATATGAAATTCCTCTGATGTTAATTGGGGGACTTGTTCTAAATTCCTCTGATAATATCAAAAGGAAATAGAGAAACTCCTCCAAATAGCGCGATAACACTACATATCGAAGAAGGTGTGAATCTCTCCTTCGATACATATCAGAGGAGTTAAAGTGAACTCCTCTGATTCGTATTGGAGGAGTTTGAATTAACTTTGTTGATTTCAGAAAAGAAAGTTTTTTTCTTTTAAAAACAAAGTGACCTTTAAGGATTTTCCAAATAAGGTATGAGTTTTCTAAGTAAATTGAGCTAGAGAGGGAGACTTAAAAGGATTTCTCTTGGGCTCAAAATATGAGGGGCTCCATTTTATAAGGAGGTAAGCAATATCAAATGGGTAAATGCATGGTTGTAGTTCTTTTCACAAGAAGTTCACATCATGAAGTTATGCCTCCCATGAGTTGAACTATCATATTGACCACCATGGTATCAAATGGATGTTATTTTGGCTCACATTACTCATGCACGTGGAGTTAGTCACACTTGAAGTTTTAAAATTATTCTAGAGGTCCAGAACCTTAAGATTAATTGGGTGTTGAGGCATTCAAAATGCCTAACCCTATCCCTAGACGATTATCAAACTATGTTAAATACCAGGATTCAAGGAAATGAATGGGTTTGTTTTAGGTGTATATCAGTGGCCACCCACCTCTTCCAACTGGATCACATACAATTTTCATCTTGGTAGTTGTTTTCTAGATTTTCAGGTCCTAAATTTTGGGGGTTGTTTTGAGGCCCTAAACAACGTTTTTTGGGATCGACATAGTCACACTTTAGTTAGAATTAGAGTGTGAAAGTAAATTTATTATTCTTTGGATATACCTTTCCAATGAGGTATCGTGTGCCTAAAATGAAGATCATATGCAAAAGTTACGACCCCAAGAAGATGATGTACCAACTTACCCCATCGGGACCCACATGACTTTTTCTGCTTCATCTCCTAGGGAAAGATTTTTGGATGTCTAGGGTTTTCTGATTACTTCTTGACGCTAAAAAGGATGGAAGCCTCATTGTAATGTGCTCAGGTCAATTCATGTATCTTCCACATCTCTTCTCAGAGATTAGCTACCACCATTTGAGCAAGATTGTTTCATTTTTCATTTTAAAGTTTCAACAGATTTCTTTATTGAATTGAAGTTAAGTTTCATTGCATATCTATTATTGTTCACCATAATTTTTTTTTAATAATATATATCGTTGTTTCATTTTGTTCCACTCATAAATCCAGATCAATGGTATCAAAGTGGTTTTCTCTTCATTTTTTTCTTTGTGCATGTCCCCAACAAGGTCAGGGTATAAGAAGTTGGGACTCAAACAAGTTGAGCCTTTTCAAGTTCGGCCTTACTGAACCCGATGATCGCCCATGGAGGGAGAAAATAGAGATGATGGGATAGGAGATCCCTTTAAACTATTTCTTGAGGAATCCCTCGCATGAGAGAGGAATGAGATGATGGATAATTTTGTGCAAATCCTTCACCGACAACCAACATGCGATGCATCCTCCTCGAGCGGAGGTGTTTCCCCCTTCAAGGTACATATCAATTTTGATGTTCCTATATTTGAAGGTCAAAGAGATGCATATATTGTAGACAAATAGTTAAACCTTCTAGAATGATATTTCTCTATCCATAACTTTTTCGATAGAGAAAATATTACATTTTTGCTCCTTAAGGCCATTCCCCATGTCAAATATTGGTGGGACACTTTAAGTGAGAAAAAGGAAACAAAAGAGTCTACATTATTTGTATTTGCACCCACTTAGGGTTCTTTCAGGGATGATATTAAGGAAAAATAATACCTTTTTGGAAGTTATGACGACTTATATACAAGATGGACTATACTGCGACACAAAAGAGACCAAATAATACTAGAGTTCATCAATGTCTTCCATACCTTGCGCACCAAGCCGGGTATCAAAGAATCTGAGTGACATCTAGTGATGAAGTACCAAGATGGTCAAGATAGAAACATACAAACAAAAATGGAGTTTTTGGACATCTCATCCTTTGGCATATCCCATCGATATGATGCCAAAATCAAGCAGAAGCTTAAAAAAAAGATTTGACAGTTTGGGTCTGCGAACCCCTCATAGAAGAAGCAGGGAAAAGGAAACCCTTAAACATTGAACAAAGTAAAGGAAAAGGATGAACATACTTAGGAAAACCAGTCTAATTCACAAGGAAAGAAGGAAAATGGGAATAAAAATAAAGGCATTAGGAAGTGGTGCAAGTTCCATAAGATCCCCTGGCATAACACCAATGAATGCCACTCAAAGAAACCATTGGTGGCCAAGGTGAAATCCTATGAATCAGATGTGGGTTATGACTCTTATTCATAACCAGAAAAAGGAGACAAATCATTGACACATAACCCAATGCATTCATTGCTACCACCAAGATCCATCCTAGTGAGGCTAATGAACCATAGGAAGGTGAGTGCCTCTTTCATTCATAGATGTGGGTGAAGGGTACTCCACTGCACTTCATCGTTGATAGTTGTAGCTACAAGAACCTCATCTCATTTTAGGTCGTTAAGAAGTTGTCTCAGTTGAAAACAATGCACCCACGGTCGTACACCATCAAATGGCTCTGGAAAGGGAGAAATCTCCAGGTCAACCAATAGTGTCGCCTGCCCTATGACATCAAGCCCTTCAAATATGAGGCATTGTGTGATGTCTCCCCTCTTGAAGTTTGTGATGTCCTTTTGAGAAAATAATTTTTATGGAAACATCAGTTGTATATGAGTCTAGGCCTCATATTGTTATTATTACTTTGGACAGGAAATTGTACAGGATACCCGAGGTAGTCCCATCGACTACCATTTCCTTGATCTCTATCAAGAAATACAGGAAGGTCATCTCTTAGACTGAGAAGTTTTTCTTGTTTATGAATCATGCTCAAAGTGAAGAGAAGGTTGTAGTCACATCCATGGCCTCTGCGACAGGTATCTCCACATAGTAGAAGCAAGTTGATAAGGTTGTGGAATAATACATATACACATTCTCCTCACCCACTGAGGTACCTTTACACTGTCAGTTCAAGCATTCAATCAATATGACCCCCAATGCACCACTACCCAATGGGTCATTATATCGCCACTCTTTGTTAGAAAATGAGGAAAGCAAGCACCGGATCTAAGAGATGCTCGAAAATGGGCACATCTAACCAAGATCATCACCTTGTGGAAGCCCAATCGTGCTTGTGTAGAAGAAAGATGGGACCTAGTGACTCTGCATTGATTACCGGGCCCTAAATAAAATTACATTCAGGAACTAATACCCAATTATCTGAATTGACGATCTCCTTGATCTAAGTCAAATTTATTACTTTAAAAATGATTTGGGAGTCTAATAGCTTCTTGATTTCATTCTATATCAGAGGTTAGAGAGGCAGATGTATCTTTCTAATATTTTTTTTTTAAGGAATTGATCCCTTCTTTGATGGGAATCACATGTTGTATAATTTTTGTATCATACATCTTCAAATCATCATATGTCCATGCAAAAACATCTCGATACTTATTGAATAGTTCCGTGAATATGTACTTTTCTGAATATGAACAGCAAGTGCCTAAATTAATATATTTAGGTTGCTCAGATGTTCCCAAATTGACCAATAAATGCATCATAGTGGAGCTGTTGGTATTTAAATTTGTTGGCCTCCTGAAATTGGATTGTAAATCAAATAAATTTTTGAGCGTCAAAATTATTTTCAAAACAAATATTTTCTTTAACTTGTTAGTTTCTTCTCGATAAGTTTGTAACCCTTGCTAATATATCTCATCATCGATCACTGAATTTTCGAATGTTTATGAACTAGTAACAAAGTTGATAATCCAAGAGTCTTTATCGAACACTCTCCAACTCATGATATTTCCTGGTATGGAGGGCCTAAACATCATTTCAACCAAAAAACCATCATCAGGGGCCATAAATCTAGATGTTGCATTGGCCAATATATCGACATATATATTTTGATCATGAGGTATATAAGAAATATTAAATTCATCAAATGAATAAAGCATGTTCCATACATCTTTCTAGTAAGCGTTTAGATGTGGATACATGAAATGAATAGTGTTTCTTTCCTGTCGAACAATGATTTCTGAATCACCAAACACCTTAAGATATTTTACCTAAATATCAATGGTGTTTCTAAGGCGTTGAACTAAGGCTTCATATTCAGTGGTTTTGTTGGCACATTCAAACTCCAAGAGACATGATATTATCATTTTTCCTTGACTAGGATCGATTAGAACACATCCTATTCTGGCTCCATCCTGTGTTTTAGAGCCATCAAAGAACATGGTCCACATGTCAAGAATATTAGTATTGTTAGTCAAACTAAATCCTAAGTCAGTTAGTACTGGACATGCACTATTATGGATTCGTGAGCAGAGGCTTGATTTTGATTTTGATGGTATCTCATAAGTTATTTCTTCATAACAACCGTAATCAATTTCAAAAAAACAATTCCCCAAAAGGTAATGGGAAAATCTTGTGGGATTGTTATTACCTTCTAATTTTCTCACTGTGTGCTTCATGTGTGCCTTATTGTTTACACAAATTTGATTTTCTTTACCTTTATGAGGAAGCCATAGATGATACCAATGGGTATAGAAGTAACCTTGAAGTTTTCCTGGCCATTCTTTTCTTAAGAGAAAACTGTAACTCTTTGTTCTATCAACAACAACTATGTCTATAGTCTGATGAACCCTGGGGTCGAATGACATTCTGATTAAAATATCTCTCAGTTAACCTTTTACTTTAACATATGTCCTATCTAATTGGATGATCCTGGTTTTTTTTATTTCTGGAACAACATTTATTTTTTGGCAAATAGAAACAGGCATGATATTGGAAGAGACACATGAATATGCTAAACAATTGTGTACTTTGAAATTAAAAATTTCATATGTGAGAAGAAAAGGTGGTACCTAATATTTTTAACAAGCTCCTATGCTTTCTTCATTTATATTCGTTTCTATCTCCACTTTGTGTATCTCTTGTGTATGAATTTCATGGTTTAATCTTTGAGTAGAAATGACAGTTCCTTTTTATGTATCACGAGGCTTGAAAGAATCGTGTAGGAGCTCATGTTGTTGTGTTAAAGAATAAATATCAAACTTGGAAATATTAGCTTTTGTTTTCTTCATGTCTTCAATAACATTATATTAAATATTGTTGATAGCATGACCATATTTTTTCTCAACTATTTTATTATATGTTATCAAGTAAATCTTAGTGTCATTCCCTGTTGATCCAGATGTGCTTGGTTTATCTTTGTTCTCTAATACAATTTTGCCAATTTTATTATTAGTTTTTTCTGGGACAACATCACTTTATTTTGGGATGACAGGAGGAGTTGTTATTTTCCTAAGAGGGATGTTATATTATTTGAAAGAAGGATCATTAGATACTGGACCTTTGTTGCGTAATTTATAACCTTTTAGAGCATCAGCTTTAACATCCTACATACATCCGGCAAGGATTTCCTCAATATGTTCCTCGTCTGATTCTAAATACTAGTCCCAAAAGTGCATAGGCGATTCTAGGGGAACTTCATCAACAACACATAAAGGAGATTTTACATCGCTTTCATCATTCGAACTCTATTGATCTAGCAACTAGTTTATCACTAGGGTCATAGAGTTGACCCACTAAGGGCATGCTCATTCTGAGTGATTTTTCTTATGATAAGAACAAAAATTATCATTACTGAAACTATCTAAGTTGAAATCCATGTGTGGTGGTTTACCTAGTTGTGGTGGGTTGTCTGTCTTCTTAAAGAATGGAAGAAAAGTTCGTGGCTTTGATGATCCTTTACCGACATTCTTTTTAAGGTCCACCAATTCATCAGATAACTTCTTAACCATTTTTACCACATTATCAATATCCTTTGACTCCCTATCAGGTGGTTTAGTTAATAGAAATGGCTTATTTATAGTCAACTTAGTTTACTCATAATGTGGATGTTGATCATATGTAGATAACTCTCTTTCCACAGTCTCATCTTCATCAAATTTTAATGCTAATGTCTTTGTATTATATCATTTTACAAACATCCCTATGGAGGGGGTTATTACAATTGTGTAATATTCAATAGCTAATGACTAAGTGAGAGCTACATCATGAGGAAACTTGATTAATATGTTAAGAAATATTTGGTTAAATCCATTTACTCTGCTCCTCTTGTCCATTAGGATGGCTCCTAGATCATTATGTAGGGACACAATTGTTTTTCTTTCTCCAATTTTTCTCATAAAAAGCCTTTCAAAATTGTCCCAGTCCGTAATAGACCCAAAAGGTAAGCTGAAAACAAAGTAGAAGATTTCCCAAAAAAAGTGTAAGGAAATATCCTACACACTACGTCATCATGTTCAACACCTAGAAGCTGTATGTCTAAAAAGAAACTATTCACGTGATCTTCCGGGGAATCGAGTTTATCTGGGTCAAATTTTGGGAGGAGCTTATCAAATTTCCTTGCCATTTCATGAAGTTTTCTAGCCAGATTGAGAGCTCCTTGGACCCTCCATTGAAGTAAAAATTCTTTTTGGTTTCTTTTTTCTCCCATTAGTTGTTCTATAATAATTTATGGTTGTTCACCTTCGAATTCTTCTTCAGGTTCAATAAGGAAACGCCCAACAATGCTCAAAGGTACTCAGCCTTCTTTTAAAGTAGTTTCTATGAGGTCATCTATGGAGTTAATGTAAAAATAGATATATGTGTTGGGATGTTGTACACAAGTTTCTTTTCTCCGAGGAAACTCAGAAGCTATAGGTAGTTTTCCAGTCAATTTTGCATAAGTGCGTGTAATTCTATGGGTTTCGTGAAGCTCTTCCCATGGTATGTGAAACCAAGTCTCAATATGTATTCCAGAAATACA